>JBBGZY010001181.1:915000-1045177 GCA_037952925.1 Lithobates clamitans
TTTACTAGACCGAGTGCTTCCGTTTAGTTTTTGCTTATGAGCATGCGTCGTTTTTTTGTCCGTAGGACTAGCATACAGACGAGCGGACTTCGGGGTCCGTCGTAGTTACGACGTAAAGATTTGAAGCATGTTTCAAATCTAAAGTACGTCGGATTTGAGGCTAAAAAAGTACGTTGAAAGTCCGAAGCAGCCCACACACGATCGGATTACCAGCCAGCTTTAGTCCGTCAGCGTCCGTTGGACTTTTGTAGACGAAAAGTCCGACCGTGTGTACGCGGCATAAATGTTGGTCAACAACCATGATTTCAAGGTCTAGAAAAATTTAGACTGGCTTCAAAGCGAAGAATGATACCTCGGTCATTACAGTTAAGTACGGCCATGAAAGTGTCCAGAGATTCCCAGTCGCTCCTCCATAGTAGGGATGAGCTGAACACCCCCCGGTTCGGTTCTCAAAAGAACCTGCGAACGGACCGAAAATTCGCACGAACGTTAGAACCCCATTGACGTCTATGGGACTCGAATGTTCGAAATCAAAAGTGCTCATTTTAAAGGCTAATTTGCATGGTATAGTCCTAGAAAGGGTTTGGGGACCCGGGTCCTGCCCCAGGGGACATGTATCAATGCAAAAAAAGTTTTAAAAACGGTCTATAGTATGCCTGTAAAGTGGCATGTGTTTCCCGTGCTTAGAACAGTCCCTGCACAAAATGACATTTTTAAAGGAATAAAAGTCATTTAAAACTGCTTGCGGCTTTAATGTAATGTCAGGTCCTGGCAATATGGATGAAAATCAGTGAGACAAACAGCATGGGTACCCCCAGTCCATTACCAGGCCCTTTGGGTCTTGTATGGATATTAAGGGGAACCCCGCACCCAAATTAAAAAAGGAAAGGTGTGGGGCCCCCAGGCCCTATATACTCTGAACAGCAGTATACAGGTGGTGCAAACAAGACAGGGACTGTAGGTTTGTTGTTAAGTAGAATCTGTTTGTAATTTTGAACTGGTACATTTTTAACGTGTTTAGCTCCAGCCAAAAAATCTATTTTAATCTTTTTGGAAAACATAGGGAACTGTTATCACTCCTGTGACATTTGTTTTGCTGTCTGTGCTCCTCTTCAGAAGATTTCACCTCACTTTTTGTCCCAATGACAGTGAAACAAGGATTGGTGATAAAGCATCAGTGTAAAGGAGAAAAGTTTTTCCCATATTAACTCTTACAGGAGAGAATTTCCCTTCCTAGGAGTAGATTTCATCTCACTTCCTGTTGTCTCCCGTTTGCAAGTAGGAGTCGTTTGTAAGTTGGATGTTTGAAAGTAGGGGCCTGCTCTATATACTCAGCAGAAATTTGGGCCTTAGGTGTTGTTGTGGCCACAACACTGTAAGCCCTCACAGAGCCCTGCTGTGAAATATTAGATCAAGAATTGTAATTACATGCCCCTGTTGAACAGTGGCAGAAAAATTGGGTCTTTGGTGGTGGTGGTGGTGCTGGTGCCACAACAATGTAAGTCCTCACAGTTACTCTTGGTGGGCGCAGAAACAGGCCCTGTGTGAAATATTAGATCAAGAATTCTAATTACATGTCCCTGTTGAACAGGGGTTGAAAAATTGGGCCTTAGGCACTGGTGCTGGTGCCACAACACTGCAACCCCTCACAGATACTCTAGTTGGAGCGCAGGAACTAGCCCTGCTGCAAAGAATTGCATCAAAATTTGTAATTACACGCCCCTGTTAAACAGGGGCTGAAAAATTGGGCCTTAGGCACTGGTGGCGGTGCCCAGAACCAAAAATGTTCTTACAAGCTATCAGCATGATCATTGAGGAGGAAGAGTATAATTACTCAG
The DNA here is from genome assembly GCA_037952925.1 of Lithobates clamitans. NCBI lineage: Eukaryota > Metazoa > Chordata > Amphibia > Anura > Ranidae > Lithobates > Lithobates clamitans. The sequence goes on from JBBGZY010001181.1 coordinate 916,839, forward strand.
CATAACAGGATAGTCACTCAGCATCAGCATAGGCAGTCTTTGAAGGGATCTGACATTTCAAAAAAAATTATTCGGTTACATCAGCATTAGGTGCTTGGTAGCTGGTGGTGATCCAAGACTGATTCATTTTTATGAAGGTCAGTCGATCGACCGAGTCGGTGGACAGACGCACCCTGTGATTGGTTACAAAGCCTGCAGCAGCACTGAATGTGCATTCCGAAAGAACGCTGAATGCAGGACAGGCCAGTAGCTCAATTGCATACTGTGCAAGCTCTGGCCAGTGATCCATCCTCAAGACCCAGTAACCCAGAGGATTTTCGTTGGGAAAGGTGTCCAAGTCAGATCTTGCCCCTAGGTATTCCTGCACCATGTAAAACAGACGCTGGCGATGGTTGCTGAAACCGATCATAGCTTGGGGCTGCGGACTAAAAAATTGTCTGAACGCATCGGTCAGACGGCCACCTTCTCCACCGCTCCTTCTTTGACTGACCAAAGCCTCAGCAACATGTTGTCCAGAAACAGAAGTTTGTAACCTCCCAGTCTCTGGGAACGTGTTGCACAGACCTTTCTGCAAGGCCTCCTAAAGATGTTTCATCCTCTGCTCCCTCTGTGACAGCAAGATAAGGTCCGCAACCTTACCCTTGTAACGTGGATCAAGGAGGGTTGCCAGCCAGTATTGTTCCTTTTCCTTGATACCACGGATACGAGGATACTTTCACAGGCTTTGCAGGATCAGGGAGGCCATGCAGCGTAGGTTTGCTGAGGCATTCGGTCCGGAGTCCTCTGGGTCACTAAGGACGACATGATCCGAAGCCACCTCCTCCCAGCCACGTACAAGTCCATGTGTTTCTTGGGACTGTAAATGATCCCTTAAAGACTGCTGCTGATGCTGAGTGCCAGGCTCCACCTCCATACTGACACAATCCTCCTCCTCCTCCTTCTCGTCCTCTTCCTGTGTGATCGGCAGGCATGCAGGAACACTGTCTGGATAAAGGGGGCCTTGAGAGCTAAGGAAGTCCTCCTCTTCCTGCCTCTGTTCTGCCTCAAGTGCCCTGTCCATTATTCCATGCAGCGTGTGCTCCAACAGGTGGACAGTGTCTTTGATGCATGCACTGTCACTGCTCACCATTCTCGTGGCCTTCTCAAATGGTGACAGGACAGTGCATGCATTTCTGATCATGGCCCACTGGTGTGGGGAAAAAAAATAAGCTCCCCTGACCCTGTCCTGGGGCCATAGTCGCACAGGTACTCATTGATGGCCCTCTGCTGCTCGTGCAGCTGCTGCGGCATGGCCAACGTTGAGTTCCACCTGGTGGTCATGTCACAGATTAGGCGGTTCTTGGGCAGGTTAAATTCCTTTTGGAGGTCTGCCAGCCGAGCACTCGCATTATATGACCAGCGGAAATGCACACAGACTTTCCTGGCCTGCCTCAGGACATCCTGTAAGCCCGGGTACCTGCCCAAGAACCGCTGCACCACCAAGTTAAGGATGTGAGCCAAACGGGGCACATGGGTCAGTTGTCCCTGTCGGAGGGCAGAGAGGAGATTGGTGCCATTGTCGCAAACCACCATTCCTGCCTTAAGTTGGCGTGGCGTCAACCACCTCTGAACCTGCCCCTGCAGAGCTGACAGAACCTCTGCCCCAGTGTGGCTGCTGTCCCCCAAGCACACCAGCTCAAGCACCGCATGGAATCTTTTGCCCTGCGTACTTGCGTAGCCCCTTGAATGCCTACGGAGCACCGCTGGCTCCGAGGACAAAGCACAGGAAGAGGCCATGGAGGAAGAAGAAGAGGAGGGGTGGAGGAGAGAGGTGTGTCAGAATCACTAGTAGTGGCATTTTGGAGGCGTGGTGGCGGAACAACCTCCAACACTACTGCACCTTGTCCTGCATCCTTCCCAGCTGCCAGAAGAGTCGCCCAATGCGCTGTGAAACTTGGGTAACGTCCCTGTCCATGCCTGCTGGACCATGAGTCAGTGGTAATATGCACCTTACCGCTACCCACCCTGTCCAGCGAGGCCAAGACATTGCATTCCACATGCCGGTAGAGAGCCGGAATCGCCTTCCATGATAAAAAGTGGCGTTTGGGAACCTGCCACTGAGGAACCGCACATTCCACAAACTCACGGAAGTGGGCAGAGTCTACCAACTGAAAAGGTAGCAGTTGAAGTGCTAGCAATTTTGCCAAGCTAGCATTCAACCGCTGGGCATGTGGATGGCTGGGAGCAAACTTCTTTTTGCGCTGCAGCAGCTGGGGCAGGGAAATTTGCCTGGTACAATCTGACATTGGTGTACTGATAGCAGATTGCCCGCAAGTACTTGGCTGTGGCACACCTAATTCTACACCTTCATTCCTCTCAGTATCGGTCTCAGAGAGGACTTAAGGTATAGTGGGGTTGGAGATCCCAGCTGATGAGGAGTAAGGAGAGGTCCTCTTTGTTTTTTGGTGTGGGTCTTTTAGGTACGCTTGCCAATGAACTGCATGGCAGGTCTACATATGTCTGGTCAAGCATGTGGTGCCCAAGCGGAAGATGGTTTGGCCACGCGGGATACGCTTGAGAGAGACATATGTTGCAAATAGCAGTGGTACCATCTGATGCACTCGTCTCAAAAAAGGCCCACATCAAAGAACTTTTAGAATAACGTGCAGAGACAGCAGCGCCCTGCACATGCGGAGCTCTGAGGTGTGATGCAGTCAGTGTGCTGCCCTTAGGCTGGCCCCTGTAGGGCATCCTGCCTCGTCGGTGATGTGCCTCCTCCTCCTCCTCCTCCTCCTCTCTCCTATCAGGCACACACATTGAGTCAGTGACCTCATCATCCCCTCCCTCCTCATCACTGGAGCAAAGCTGGCAGTATGCTGCAGCTGGGGCAACATGACTGCCAGATTGCTGTCCTTCTTGGGCACCCCCTCTGTCCGTGCTCACGTTACTGCCTTCAGTTGCTCAGTATCATCATCAGAGCCTTCTAAACGCTGGGCATCCTCCTGGAGCATGTACCCAACACTGTGGTCAAACAGTTCGAGGGACTCCTCAGGAGGACATGGGGCTAGGGAAGGAGTCACTGATGCCATTGAGCCAAGGAAAGAGGCCGCGTTGGCAGCTGCTTTGCCAGACAAAGTACCCTGAACATGGGTGAGAGAGGATGAGGAGGATGATGACGGCTTGGTCATCCACTCGACCAAGTCTTCCGCATGTTGCGGGTCAACACGGCCAGCCGACAAAAAAAGTCCAAGCGTATCCCACAGCCACGTGCTGATGAGGATGCACCGTGTCCACGACCAGCACTGTTGCCTCTAGACAGAGCCTGCTTGCCCTCTTTTATTGGCTTGTGACTGTCTGCCTCTCCTTGTTGGCCTTCCAGACATACTAATGTGGCCCGCAGTGAGATGTAGCTGCACTAAGCTGGGATAGATTATAATATATATATACTGCAGCTAGCAAAATCAACTGCCTGCCTGTAGTATTATTAGTATGAGAACGCCACCAATCTTCTACAAGTAGCTTTAGCTGAACACTGTGCAGAGGTTGCACTACATTAACTTGTAGCTTTAGCTGAACACTGTGCAGAGGACGCACTACACGAACGTGTAAATAATGTAGCTGCCTGCGGTAGTGATAGCATCAGGAAAACACCACCAACCTTCTACAGGTAGCTTTAGCTGAACACTGCAGAGGTCGCACTACACTAACTTGTAGCTTTAGCTGAACACTGTGCAGAGTTCGCACTACACTAACTTGCAGCTTTAGCTGAACACTGTGCAGAGGTCGCACTACACTAACTTGTAGCTTTAGCTGAACACTGTGTAAAGGTCGCACTACACTAACTTGTAGCTTTAGCTGAACACTCTGCAGAGGTCGCACTACACTAAAACGTAATGTAGCTGCCTGCGGTAGTGATAGGATCAGAAAAACACCACCAATCTTCTAAGTGCACACTGTGCAGAGGATGCACTACACTAACTGTAAATATTGTAGCTAATAGGATCAGAAAAACACCAGCAATTTTCTTCAAATACTGTAACAACACCTGCCTGCCTGTCAGTACTGTCAGTAGGAAGATAATAACAGGAACGGATCTAGCTAAACTGAATACAGTGTAATATATATATATATATATAATATATATACACACACACAACACCTGGGATGCATATATATACACAATACACTGTAAGTTGCAGCTAACTGACTGACTGTCCTGCCTAATCTATCTAACTTAAATCAAATGACACTGTCTCTCAACGCCGGAACACACTACACAGGGCCGACATGCAGGCGGCCTTATATAGTGTGGGGGTGTGTACTAAACCTCCTGAGCCATAATTGGCCAAAACCATTGGCCACCATGGTTTTCGCCAATTACAGCTCTCTGTACAGACGGCGCTGTGATTTGCCAAGCATGCGGATCATAGTGCATGCTTGGCCAATCATCAGCCAGCAAAGCACTGCGATGCCGCAGTGACTTATGGGCCGTGACGCGCCACTCGAATTTGGTGCGAACGGCCCATATCGTTCGATGTTCGAGTCGAACATGGGTTCGACTCAATCACGAAGTTCATCCCTACTCCATAGGAGGAGGATTTCATCAATATACCTAGCCCAGAGAACAAATTAGAATCTCTGGGAGGCATAGACGACATCCTCCACCCACTGGGCCATGAAAAGGTTCGCCAAACTTGGGGCGAACTTTGCCCCCATGGCCACCCCTTTTTTCTGTAAATAAAATTGGTTTTGAAACCAAAAATAATTATGCCTTGTGGCAAACATAAGAAGCTGCATAATGAAATTGGGCTGGACCAAAGGATGAGTGGTCTGTTTGGACAGATAGTTTTCTACTGCAGAGAAGCCCAAAGAATGGGGTATGCACGTATAGAGTGCGGCGACATCCGCTGTAACCAGAATCATCCCCTCTTTAAAAACAACAGACTCAAGGAGTTTAATGGTATCTCTGGTGTCCTTGAGATAGGAGGGGATGGAACAAACAATAGGTTGGAGATAAAAGTCCACATACTTCCCAATATAACTATGGGTCGGCCAGGGGGATTGACTGGGTCCTTGTGGACCTTGGGGAGATAATAGATGGCGGGAATGCAAGGGACAAGAGGAACAAGGAAACTTCTTTCCTTCTTGTCTAAAATCCCTAGTGCAAAACCCTCATCAATTGGACCAAGGCTTTTTTGTAATTGGCCATTGGGTCCAATGGAATGGGACTATATGTACTACAATCAGTCAGAATTCTAGTGATTTCCTTCATGTAGTCCATCTTGTCCAATATAACAATCCCCCCACCCTTGTCGGCGGGGTGGATAATTAGATTTTTCCATTCACATATCTGTTTTAGTCCCGCTCTGATACTTGGATCAACGCAGACTTTTTTATTTTGATTGGGGAGTTTTTCTAAGTCTTGTAAAACAAGACTACGAAACACCTGAATGGATGGTGCTATGGTACCAGGAGGATTAAATAGTGAAGGGTTGGATAACCCTGAATGGACACATCCATGGGCTGTGAGGGTAGCATTCATGGGGGTAGAATTAACTACCCCAGATGTAATACTGGGGGGCTGGGAAAGAAAAACCTCTGTATATTAAATTTAGTTATAAACTTTTGGACGTCTATTAAAGTGGTAAATTTGTTAAGGGATTTGGGAGGGACAAATTTCAACCCTTTGTCCAAAACCTATTTCTCAGCGTCAGTCAAAAAAACAGAACTGAGGTTGAAAATGCCGACACCTCAAGTTCTTTTTCTTTTTGCCTTGCATCCTCCTTCCCCCTCTAGTCCCTCTTTTCTTTCTTGACTCCCTGGATCTCTACAGAAAAAAGGGGTGGCCACCCCAAGTTTGGCGAACCTTTTCATGGCCCAGTGGGAGGAGGATGTCGTCTATGCCTCCCAGAGATCCGAATTGGTTCTCTGGGCTAGGAATATTGACGACATCCTCCTCCTATGGAGGGTAGACATGTGCGATTAGTTTCGTACGAATTTCCGCAAATTCATACATTCGGGAGGATCCGAAATACGAATTGCTATGCTTCTGATATTTTGTACGAAATACAAAATTCGTTTACGAATTTTGGATCCAAATTTCGTTACAACAGAAACGAGAATGTTCGTTAATTACAATTATTCGTTATGATGAAGTTAAAAAAAAAACAGGAAGTCAGCACAGCACAGGGATGGTGGGAGCATCTCATAATAGATTCATCATAACGAGCATTCGTAATTGTTACGAAAAGTTAACAAACCTAAAAGTTAAAAACCCAGGAAGTCAGCAATGCCCAGGGATGGTGGGAGCCCCTCATAATGATAAATTCATCATAACGAACATTCGTAATTGTTACGAAAAGTTCATGAACCTGACAAAAATTCATATTTCATATGAATCCAAATTGAATTTTGGACACTAATTACGAAATACTAATTAATTCTAATACGGAATGAAACTAAACAAATTTATTGACAGCGTACATGTCTAATGGAGGGCGACCGGGAATCTCTGGACGCTTTCATGGCCGTTAGTTGTAATGACCGAGGTATCATTCTTAGCTATGAGGCCAGTCTAAACTCCATCCATTTTCTAGACCTTGAAATCATGGTTGTTGACCAACATCTAGAGTCTAAGACCTACTTTAAGCCTACAGACCACAACGGATATATTCCGGTTGATAGCTGCCATCAAACACAGAGGCTCAAATCCGTTCCTCGTAGCCAGTTTCTGAGGCTGCACCGGAATTGTACGAGAACCCAGGATTTTCTTCTGCAGTCTCAGGTTCTTAAAGAAAGGTTTATAGAAAAAGGTTATAATATTGCTGACTTAGATTTAGAGATAAACAGAGCTCTTCAGATTGATAGCTTTACTCTTATTGAACGGCCTAAGTATGTCACAGATCACAAATTCAGATGGTCATTTTTCACTACCCACTCCGCTCAATCTAGGCAGGTTAGAGAAATTTTCAGGAAACATTGGAAAATCCTTCGCAATGACCAATTGTTGGGTCCTGTTCTTCCGGGACAGGGTGGTGTAATATTCAGGGGAGCGCAATCAATACAGGGGCAAATTGCACCGAATGTGATCGACCCCCCTAAAACAGTCTCTTTCAGCAGTGTAAGGGTTACTACTCATGCAGAAAGTGCAACGTGTGCCTCCACAACATTGGAGGGAAACGCAAAACAGACACTTTTGTTTCAACAACCACTGAAGGCATTTATTCTATGAGACACTTCACCACCTGTGCCACAAAATTAATTTGTAAACGCCTAGAGTCTAAGGATGGGACTTTAAGGGCACAACAGTATTAAACTACAAAAAAGTAGATTGGTTTAGGTTTTTTTTTTAGTAAAGTATAAAAAGACAATGAACAAACATAGATATGTTAAAAACAAATCAGGCTAGACATGAAACCTAGTAATAGTACACCGTGAGGATCCTATCCTGCAAGCTTGTATAGCATTTCAAGGGATTGTAAATAATAATTAAATCACTTATTCCATTTCTTGTAAAAAAAAAAAAAAAAATCACTTATTCCAAATGAAGGAGAAATACTTCCCCGAACATTGAACAGTAGACAGTAGTGGAGCTATAACAAACACAGTGCTGCAGGTCTGATGATCCAAGGTGAGATGCTCTCTAGTTGCTCTACATGTTTCACGTTGCACAGAACGCTTCCTCAAGAGCTAGAGATTCTAATTAAAATACATAAAAAGACAAAACACATATCACAATAGCAAAGTATCAAAGGAAAGCGGGTCCTAAGATTAATGGCATACAGAAACATTTCAACGTTTAGAAAATATCTCCACCGCCAAGTATAATGACCCATAGGACAGGTCCTAATAAAAGATTTTGGTCTCCCAGTGACGCGAAGCACAGCCCGGTGGTCAGAGTCAACCACTTCAAGGGGAGCAGGGGGTAAAGATTCGAGTACGAGATATAAAAGGTATGAGTAGATATATGTAAAAATATGTATAATAAGTTTTAATGGTTGAACCAGGGGCATAGCAGGGAGAAAAGAGCAGTAGAGAAACGAAAAGGGGCGGGAAAGGAAAGGAGGGAGAGGGAAAAAAGGGAGGGGAGGGGGAAGGAAGAAGGAGAAATGGGGCCGAAGTGAAAAGAGGGAGGGGAAAAAAGGAGGGGGAAAAAAGGAGGGAGAAAAAAGGAGGGAGGGAGGGGGAAAGGAAGAAGGAGAGGGGAGAAAGCAAGGATAGAAAAGAGAGGAGAGAAGATGTGAAACAAGGGGGGATTTCAACCCTGACATGCAAAAGGTCTGTGTGGAAGAATGCTTCACTTACCAATTGGGTATGATAAAATTAAAGTAAATACTGCCAATTGGAATTTATGTGCAAATAATCGCGAATCGATCAGAGGTAACACATGTCTTATTTAGAATGAACACAGCAAACATGACAGTATCATTTAGTGTTTCAAAGGAAGGGGAAAAGGGAACATAGGAGTACATCGTTCTGTGTTCATTCTAGACTTACCAATCTAGACTTACCAATTGGGTATGATAAAATTAAAGTAAATACTGCCAATTGGAATTTATGTGCAAATAATCGCGAATCGATCAGAGGTAACACATGTCTTATTTAGAATGAACACAGCAAACATGACAGTATCATTTAGTGTTTCAAAGGAAGGGGAAAAGGGAACATAGGAGTACATCGTTCTGTGTTCATTCTAAATAAGACATGTGTTACCTCTGATCGATTCGCGATTATTTGCACATAAATTCCCATTGGCAGTATTTACTTTAATTTTATCATACCCAATTGGTAAGTGAAGCATTCTTCCACACAGACCTTTTGCATGTCAGGGTTGAAATCCCCCTTGTTTCACATCTTCTCTCCTCTCTTTTCTATCCTTGTTTTCTCCCCTCTCCTTCTTCCTTTCCCCCTCCCTCCCCCCTTTTTTCTCCCTCCTTTTTTCCCCCTCCTTTTTTCCCCTCCCTCTTTTCACTTCGGCCCCATTTCTCCTTCTTCCTTCCCCCTCCCCTCCCTTTTTTCCCCCTCCCTCCTTTCCTTTCCCGCCCCTTTTCGTTTCTCTACTGCTCTTTTCTCCCTGCTATGCCCCTGGTTCAACCATTAAAACTTATTATACATATTTTTACATATATCTACTCATACCTTTTATATCTCGTACTTGAATCTTTACCCCCTGCTCCCCTTGAAGTGGTTGACTCTGACCACCGGGCTGTGCTTCGCGTCACTGGGAGACCAAAATCTTTTATAGGACCTGTCCTATGGGTCATTATACTTGGTGGAGATATTTTCTAAACGTTGAAATGTTTCTGTATACCATTAATCTTAGGACCCGCTTTCCTTTGATACTTTGCTATTGTGATATGTGTTTTGTCTTTTTATGTATTTTAATTAGAATCTCTAGCTCCTGAGGAAGCGTTCTGTGCAACGTGAAACATGTAGAGCAACTAGAGAGCATCTCACCTTGGATCATCAGACCTGCAGCACTGTGTTTGTTATAGCTCCACTACTGTCTACTGTTCAATGTTCGGGGAAGTATTTCTCCTTCATTTGGAATAAGTGATTTTTTTTATTTTTTTTTTACAAGAAATGGAATAAGTGATTTAATTATTATTTACAATCCCTTGAAATGCTATACAAGCTTGCAGGATAGGATCCTCACGGTGTACTATTACTAGGTTTCATGTCTAGCCTGATTTGTTTTTAACATATCTATGTTTGTTCATTGTCTTTTTATACTTTACTAAAAAAAAACCCTAAACCAATCCACTTTTTTGTAGTTTAATACTGTTGTGCCCTTAAAGTCCCATCCTTAGACTCTAGGCGTTTACAAATTCATGTTGGGGACGCTGGCACAAATATATATTGAGTACCTACAGAGTCACCCTGTCTTTTGAGATACTCTAGCACTAGGTCCTCTGTTCTCCCCACAAAATTAATTGTTTACCTGCTTACCTGCCCCTGCAAAAAGCAGTATGTGGGCCGTACCATCAGAACATTCTCCACACGCATGAATGAACACGTGGCAGGCATAAAAAATGGGAAGAGTAAACATAGCGTACCCCGCCATTATTTGCAGTTCCACAATAGGATCCTAAGGGGACTCTGTTTCTGATCATTGACAAGTTTGTCCCCCACTGGAGGGGGGAGTCCCGTTTACGCGGGATCTCCCGCCTCGTGACATACTGGATATATGAGCTCAGATCCTACTCACCGTTTTGGATTGAACGTGGAGTGGGATATCAACTCGTTTATTAATCAATCCTAAGTTTAATTCTTTCTGGATTTTCTCTGTCCTTCCATATTTGTTTAGTATTTTTGTATTTTTCTCTTATGAATATTTTTTATATTTGTTATACCCATGTATTGCCTACATGCCCATGTCCGGGTTAACATATTATGTATTGTACCATATCTTTATGTTTACATTTCCATTATCACCCTTTACCATATTATCCTTGGCACCATGTCTGTATGCCCAATTTTCTGCAGAGTATATAGGGCAGGCTGTATAGTATATGTACTGCTCCTCAGAGTATATAGTGCCTGGGGGACCCCCACACCATTTTTTGAAAACATTTTTGGTGCAGGGTTCCTCTTAATATCCATACCAGACCTGAAGGGCCTGTATGGATTTTGGGGGGGACTTCCACGCCATTTTTTTTTTCGTATTTTTATCTATTGCCGGGATCCGACAATACATTACAGCCGCGAGCAGTTTTAAATGACATCTTTTCCTTTAGAAATGTCATTTTGCTGTGACCCTGTTATAAACATGGGAAAGATGCGCTACTTTACAGGCATACGGAGGACACCCCCAGGCACGATATTTAAAGGAATATTTAATTTTTATTGTTTCACTTTAAGAATTATTAAAATTACTGCTCCCGAAAAAGTGGCAGTTTTTAAAACTTTTTTTTGCATTAATTCATGTCCTCTGGGGCAGGACCCAGGTCCCCAAAAACTTTTTATGGCAATGACTTGCATATAAACCTTAAAAATGAGCACTTTTGATTTTTCACGTTCGCGTCCCATAGACTTTAACGGTGTTCGCGTGTACGAACAAAATTTTTGCCTGTTCGCATGTTCTGCTGCAAACCAAACCAAACCGGGGGGGTGTTCAGCTCATCCCTATTGGGGAGATGAAATTTAGTTTTCAGAGCATCAAACTGAAGGTGTTTCCCATGACCCACTATATACAAACTACCCACCTTTAATCAGTAAGATTGTCAGAAAGTTGAAAGTGTGGATATAAGTGAAGTTGAAAAAAATCGCGCTTAGGACAAGTATATAGGCCAAGTGTTTACAGGTTGCTGCCTCCCTTAAACAGAGACACTCCCTAGGAATGTCCTGCAAAAATAAGAAATATTAGGGGATAAATAGGGAAAACGGCGCTACCCAAAAGACCTGTTTGGCTCAGCCTATACAGGGAACGTTGTATAAACGTAATTTTATATATATCACAAGATTTCAAACCAATATGGGTGAAAGGGTGCTGTAATTAAATGGAAAACGAAAAATGTTGCAGAGTCACACTCCATTGGCTAAAGTACATATGTGTGGGTCAGTATATAATCGCATACAGAGATAATCAGAAAAGACTCTGTATGTGCTAAAATATCATATGCTTTTCATAGGACAGTGTAGTTTTACCCATCACAACACACATTCAGCACTTAGTACAAAATAAAGACATCTTGTTTATAGCGACAAAAATGCATGAAACATGCGTGGATCCACTTATGTTGGTTCCTATGGATGAACCAAGTATATAGGCCAAATGTTTACAGGTTGCTGCCTCCCTTAAACAGAGACACTCCCTAGGAATGTCCTGCAGAAATAAGAAATATTAGGGGATAAATAGGGAAAAACTGCGCTACCCGAGAGACCTGTTTGGCTCAGCCTATACAGGGAACGTTGTATAAACGTAATTTTATATATATCACAAGATTTCAAACCAATATGGGTGAAAGGGTGCTGTAATTAAATGGAAAACGAAAAATGTTGCAGAGTCACACTCAATTGGCTAAAGTACATATGTGGGTCAGTATATAATCGCATACAGAGATAATCAGAAAAGACTCTGTATGTGCTACAATATCATATGCTTTTCATAGGACAGTGTAGTTTTACCCATCACAACACACATTCAGCACTTAGTACAAAATAAAGACATCTAGTTTATAGCGACAAAAATGCATGAAACATGCGTGGATCCACTTATGTTGGTTCCTATGGGGAAAAGGATTCCATATACAATATCGCAACAGTATCTCTATATCTCAGTGCACATATACAGTGGCTTGCGAAAGTATTCGGCCCCCTTGAACTTTTCAACCTTTTGCCACATTTCAGGCTTCAAACATAAAGATATAACATTTTTATTTTTTGTGAAGAATCACCAACAAGTGGGACACAATTGTGAAGTGGAACGAAATCTTTTGGATTTTTGAAACTTTTTTAACTAATAAAAAAAATGAAAAGTGGGGCGTGCAAAATTATTCGGCCCCCTTGCGTTAATACTTTGTAGAGCCACCTTTTGCTGCGATTACAGCTGCAAGTCGCTTGGGGTATGTCTCTATCAGTTTTGTACATCGAGAGACTGAAATTCTTGCCCATTCTTCCTTGCAAAACAGCTCGAGCTCAGTGAGGTTGGATGGAGAGCGTTTGTGAACAGCAGTTTTCAGCTCTTTCCACAGATTCTCGATTGGATTCAGGTCTGGACTTTGACTTGGCCATTCTAACACCTGGATACGTTTATTTGTGAACCATTCCTTTGTAGATTTTGCTGTATGTTTGAGATCATTGTCTTGTTGGAAGATAGATCTCCGTCCCAGTTTCAGGTCTTTTGCAGACTCCAACAGGTTTTCATCCAGAATGGTCCTGTATTTGGCTGCATCCATCTTCCCCTCAATTTTAACCATCTTCCCTGTCCCTGCTGAAGAAAAGCAGGCCCAAACCATGATGCTGCCACCACCATGTTTGACAGTGGGGATGGTGTGTTGAGTGTGATGAGCTGTGTTGCTTTTACGCCAAACATATCAGTTTGCATTGTGGCCAAAAAGTTCGATTTTGGTTTCATCGGACCAGAGCACCTTGTTCCACATGTTTGGTGTGTCTCCCAGGTGGCTTGTGACAAACTTTAGACGAGAATTTTTATGGATATCTTTGAGAAATGGCTTTCTTCTTGCCACTCTTCCATAAAGGCCAGATTTGTGCAGTGTACGACTGATTGTTGTCCTATGGACAGACTCTCCCACCTCAGCTGTAGTTCTCTGCAGTTCATCCAGAGTGATCATGGGCCTCTTGGCTGCATCTCTGATCAGTCTTCTCCTTGTCTGAGCTGAAAGTTTAGAGGGACAGCCAGGTCTTGGTAGATTTGCAGTGGTCTGATACTCCTTCCATTTCAAAATGATTGCTTGCACAGTGCTCCTTGGGATGTTTAAAGCTTAGGAAATCTTTTTGTATCCAAATCCGGCTTTAAACTTCTCCACAACAGTATTACGGACGTGCCTGGTGTGTTCCTTGGTCTTCATGATGCTCTCTGCGCTTTCAACAGAACCCTGAGACTATCACAGAGCAGGTGCATTTATACAGAGACTTGATTACACACAGGTGGATTCTATTTATCACCATCAGTCATTTAGGACAACATTGGATCATTCAGAGATCCTCGCTGAACTTCTGGAGTGAGCTTGCTGCACTGAAAGTAAAGGGGCCGAATAATTTTGCACGCACCACTTTTCAGTTTTTTAATTGCTAAAAAAGTTTAAAATATCCAATAGATTTCCTTCCACTTCACAATTGTGTCCCACTTGTTGGTGATTCTTCACAAAAAATTAAAATTTTTTATCTTTATGTTTGAAGCCTGAAATGTGGCAAAAGGTTGAAAAGTTCAAGGGGGCCGAATACTTTCGCAAGCCACTGTAGTTCATATGTTGTAGCAATTGCACAAATGTGTAATAGTCTCATGTATTTCATGCGGCAATCAGACTTGATATTATCCCCAAAGTGACTTGGTGTGTACAGGGTAGGATGGTGACTTCTGTGATCCCCCTCAGATTGCTCACTCACCAGATGTCGGAACCCCTACAAGGGTATCAGGCCTGTAATGCTGCACGGAAGACTGCTACTGCTGCGATGCTTCAGATGGCTCCAATGATCATGTTGCAATTAGCCCTCATATCAGGGAAAGAAAAAGGCTTCCATAGTATAATATAGTCCCAAAAAGTATTTATTTAAAAAGTAGTATAAAAGACAAAAAAATATAAAACAAAAATAAAAATAAAAAAAGTTGCAAACATCCAACAGGTCCCGTTCGTTCACCCCCCCTTGGCCACTGGGGAGGGATATCACTCAAAAGTGGGTTTCGTTGGTGTTTGGTTGTTCAGTCACTGTTCAGTCACTGAAACCCAAGCAGGTACAAATGGGGGAAGTAGCGATCAGCTGGAGATGTATTCCTCCCACTGTGCTGCCAGGAAGTGATGTGTAGGCGCTGGTCCGTCGTGCGCGCTTCGTTCTCTAACGTCTTCAGCGGCGGTACCACGCAACTGCAGATTACAGGTATATGTGCAGAGGGATCGTTCACTATACCCCACCCCTCACACCCATTCAATGCTTGTCATTCCAATGTCTGGGAGGGGGAAGGGCGGACCAATAAGTTACCATGGAGGGGGAAGGGACTTGGTTCATCCATAGGAACCAACATAAGTGGATTCACGCATGTTTCATGCATTTTTGTCGCTACAAACTAGATGTCTTTATTTTGTACTAAGTGCTGAATGTGTGTTGTGATGGGTAAAACTACACTGTCCTATGAAAAGCATATGATATTTTAGCACATACAGAGTCTTTTCTGATTATCTCTGTATGCGATTATATACTGACCCACACATATGTACTTTAGCCAATGGAGTGTGACTCTGCAACATTTTTCGTTTTCCATTTAATTACAGCACCCTTTCACCCATATTGGTTTGAAATCTTGTGATATATATAAAATTACATTTATACAACGTTCCCTGTATAGGCTGAGCCAAACAGGTCTCTCGGGTAACGCCGTTTTTCCCTATTTATCCCCTAATATTTCTTATTTCTGCAGGACATTCCTAGGGAGTGTCTCTGTTTAAGGGAGGCAGCAACCTGTAAACACTTGGCCTATATACTTGGTTCATCCATAGGAACCAACATAAGTGGATCCACGCATGTTTCATGCATTTTTGTCGCTATAAACTAGATGTCTTTATTTTGTATTAAGTGCTGAATGTGTGTTGTGATGGGTAAAACTACACTGTCCTATGAAAAGCATATGATATTTTAGCACATACAGAGTCTTTTCTGATTATCTCTGTATGCAATTATATACTGACCCACACATATGTACTTTAGCAAATGGAGTGTGACTCTGCAACATTTTTCGTTTTCCATTTAATTACAGCACCCTTTCACCCATATTGGTTTGAAATCTTGTGATATATATAAAATTATGTTTATACAACGTTCCCTGTATAGGCTGAGCCAAACAGGTCTTTCGGGTAGTGCCGTTTTCCCTATTTATCCCCTAATATTTCTTGAAAGTGTGGATGACCCTCCCCCTCTCACTCTTTGGGAGATGGCATTTAGTTAAAATGGTGTCATTTGCCAGACTTCTATACCCCCTCCACACTTTACCTCTCTTACTTAAACACTCCAATATTAATACCGTAACTAAAGCTCTGAGGGCCTTTCTATGGTGTAACAAAAAATGTTTGCATTTCTTTCAAAAAACTTTATCTCCCAAGGAGTGAAGGTGGGATGGGTCTGCCTGATATCAGATTATATAACTTGTCTTGTCTTCTACATCAGGGGATAGACTGGATCACGGCTAAGTCCATATATACCAATTAAGAGTTGGAATCTGTTTTAGTCTCTCCTTATGCCTTATCTGCAGTTCTCCATTCCAAGCTAACCTCCCTCCCTAATCCGATCCGACATAATTTATTGTTTAGGGATACTATTTTAGTATGCCGAGAATCTCGTAAATTTCTCTGCTTCTCCCTGCTTATATACCCGCACTTACCCCTACACGGAAACCCTATGTTTCCTCAAGCAGCAGCACATGCAGCTATTACCTAATAGCAGCAGAAGGGTTTGACGTGGATATCCTCCCTGTTCACCCAACAACCTGGTAAAATCAAATCTTTCATGGAACTCTCCAAGGAATATCTCTGACCATAGCACCATTTGCTTTATTACTTTATTACTTGGGGTATGCCAAATCTTATTAGGGCTCTCAGACTGACCCTTTTTAAAACTCATTCATTGACTCATTGAGCAATTAACAGATCTGCCTATTCCATATAGGATCTTTATTCTCAAGCAATTTCCCATAAGGCCAAATCATGACCATTGTCTCTTTCAACAGCCTGGTCTGAGGATCTACCTGATGATCAGGCCATGACAAACTATTGCAAGACTAACACAAAAAATACAACCTTTTCATCTGACATCCCCCAATACTACAAATTGCTCCTGGTGCTGCTGCCACCGCCCTTCACTTTTTCACCGCCTTTGGTAATGCGACCCAATTTCATTATACTGGGACCAAATGCTTAACTACATATACAGTGCCTTGAAAAAGTATTCATACCCCTTGACATTTTCCACATTTTGTCATGTTACAACCAAAAATGTAATTGTATTTTATTGGGATTTTATGTGATAGACTAACACAAAGTGGCACATAAATTGTGAAGTGGAAGGAAAATGATGTATGGTTTTCAAAATGTTTACAAATATCTGAAAAGTGTGGCGTGCATTTGTATTCAGCCCCTTTGAGTCAATACATTGTAGAACCACCTTTTGCTGCAATTACAGCTGCAAGTCTTTTTGGGTATGTCTCTACCAACTTTGCACAGATAGAGAGTGAATGTTTTGCCCATTTTTTATTCATTCTGCTTTGCAAAATAGCTCAAGCTCTGTCAGATTGGATGAAGAGCATCTGTGAAAAGCAATTTTCAAGTCTTGCACAGATTCTCAATTGGATTTAGGTCTGGACTTTGGGCCATTCTAACACATGAATATGCTTTGCTCTAAACCATTCCATTCTGGCCGTATGCCCTGCTGTAAGGTGAACCTTCGCCCCAGTCTCGAGTCTTTTGCAAGCTCTAACAGGTTTTATTGTAAGATTGCCCTGTATTTGGTTCCATCCATCTTCCCATCAACTCTGACCAGCTTCCCTGTCCCTGCTGAAGAAAAGCATCCCTACAACATGATGCTGCCACCACCATGTTTCACGGTGGGGATGGTGTGTTCAGGGTGATGTGCAGTGTTCGTTTTTTGCCACACATAGCGTTTTGAAAAGGTTCAGTTTTGGTCTCATCTGACCAGAGCACCTTCTTCCACATGTTTGCTGTGTCCCCCACATGGCTTCTCGTAAACTGCAAACTGGACCTCTTATGGCTTTCTTTCAACAATGGCTTTCTTCTTGCCACTTTTCCATAAAGGCCAGATTTGTGGAGGCCATGGCTAATAGTTGTCCTCTGGACAGATTCTCCCACCTGAGCTGTAGGTCTCTGCAGCTCCTCCTGAGTTACCGTGGGCCTTTTGGCTGCTTGTCTGGTTAATGCTCTCCTTGCCCGGCCTGTCACTTTAGGTGGATGGTCATGTCTTGGTAGGTTGGCAGTTGTGCCATACTCTTTCTATTTTTGGATGATGGATTGAACAGTGCTCTGTGAGATGTTCAAAGCTTGGGATATTTTTTATAACCTAGCCCTGCTTTTTAAACTTCTCCACAACTTTTTCCCTAACTTGTCTGGTGTGTTCCTTGGCCTTTATGATGCTATTTTCACTAAGATTCTCTAACAAACCTCTTACACACAGGTGGACTCTATTTTATTTGCTAATTAGGTTTTGGTTCCACCTTTCTTTTTTCTTTTTTTTTTTTTTTTTAGGGGTATCAGAGTAAAGGGGGCTGACTACAATGGCACGCCACACTTTTCAGATATTTATTTGTAAAAAAATTTGAAAACCATTTATCATCTTCCTTCCACTTCACAATTATGTGCCACTTTGTGTTGGTCTATCACATAAAATCCCAATAAAATACATTTCCGTTATTGGTTGTAACATGACAAAATGTAGAAAATTTCAAAGGATACGAATACTTTTTCAAGGCACTGTGTAGTATTACCTACATACAACTTTCCAAGGATCCCTGGTTATGTTTATCCAGCTATGAGGTTTATCCCTCTACTCCAGCACCCTATTCTATCAAATGGTTACCACAATGGATACCACATCTTTGCCTACGCACAGCTCGGCGGATCATTCTAAAATCCTGGGCTTCCTGTTCTGCGCCAGCAATCACAGCTATTAAAAAATAACTAAAAGCACTTTTATACCTTGAAAAGCTAGTACACCATTACTCAAAATTTCGGACCAGTCAAGATTTTTTATCAGATGGAAACGATTTATAGAACATACTGTCACACTTTCTGAAATTACTCTGCTTATGCAACCCTTCAGATTCCCTGACTGGTATCTCAAGACCGACTTTAATAATTCTTTAGACAGGCTTACCATTCCTGCTGATGATTAGAGGTTGGGTCCCCCTCTTTCCCACACAGAGCAGAATCTAATACTTATTTAATGTTCTTTATACTTCTGGGATCCGGGATATCCTCCATCTATCATTTGCATGACATATCTTTTGTTGTTACGCTTACTGTTTTCATCCACGCTTCAATAATAATATAGAATTACACTAGGCTTGGCTTGACATTGATGCAACTCTAAGCAAGAAAAATCACAGGCCTTGCTGTTCTTCAGTGCGTTCTGTTACTTCGTTCTGAGCAGCCGACCGTTTTCTAGCCATGTTTCGTATGCGTACTCCTCGTACAGTTCGTGCTGTGTGGGGGCTTGGTGTTGGGTTCCTGACCTTGACACAAGTCCAGTCCATGAACAGGGTGGGGAGGAGTTCATGGACCAAGAATTGGTTGCTTCAGCGTGACCAGTTCTGTCACATGCCTTTGCTCCGTGAGATCCGTGAGAATAATCCTGATGATTTCAGGAACTTTCTCCGGATGACAGACCCCGTGTTTCACCGTTTGTTGGCTTCGCTGACCCCCTATATCAGCAGGCAGGATACCTGCATGAGGCAAGCCATCACTCCGGAGCAAAGGTTGGTCGCTACCCTGCGGTATTTGGCCACAGGGAGAAGCCTGCAGGACCTCAAGTTCTCGACAGGCATCTCCCCCCAGGCTCTTCTTTGTGGACATTTACTGCTTGCGTTTGTTTGAGCTGACCCTGACAGAAATGTGTGGAGTGCAGAAAATGGCGTGATTGTGTAACCTTATACAAAGCACTGTTGGCTGTTATTTACTAAATGCAAAGACACTTTTCACTACAAGTGCACTTGCAACTGCACTGAAACTGCACTTGTAGTGCAAAGTGGATTTGCCCTTAGGAAATTACCCCCATTTTCTCATAAAACGACAATTACATCACCCCAAAATTGTTGTAGCGTTGAGACAATAATCCACACATTCTTGATGAACAATCTTTTTAATACCTGCACAATCACATGTGCATTTACCAAAGGTTTTTCTGACAAACCGACATGTTTGTTGTATACCAATTTTTGTGGTGTCATTATCCAAAATCAAAATGTGCATTTTATAGAAAACAGGCCTGTGTAAAACCCACAAGAAAGACACTAATCTTGATCTTACAAAGTTCACATTTGGTAGAACTGGAAGGCAATATCAGACATGAGTATTTAGGAACTGTGTTTGATATAGCGTTCAGATGGGGGGAAATCACCCCTGGAAATGCCAAATTTGGAAGATGCACACAAATTTCCCAATGTCAACATGTGCGACCTGCATCACGGGGGATCAAGGGACGTGTTTTGGGGGAGAAAGCCCTTCCTCACCGCTACTTTATTATTGAGGAAGGGGTCGCACCCCCAAAACGCGTCCATTGATATCCTGTGATGGCAGATAGCACATGTTGGCACACTGTGTGCATCCTCCAAATTTGGCTTTGGGAAAAATCACAAAAACATTTCGCACATTGTAGCACACAAAAGAAGAAAGTGATTTGGAGGGGCTTTAAACTCGCCCCAAAACATCAATGATGTTTTTATATTTTGGAATAACATCATTGATGTTTTGCTTGATGTTTTCCAATTGTAAATTACACCCCATGATCTCCCCGATCAGGATCTGGGCACTTTCGGATGTGAAAGGATCTTCATCCACAACCTCACGATCACCTAAAAAGAGAGGAACCCCAAAATAAATTAGGTTTCAAAAAAATGCCGCCATCCATCTCTTATCTGAGCCTGTGGTTGCAGACACTCACCTGTTGTGGTGACTATTTCCACCACGTCTTCTTCCTCCTGCTCATCTTGTGTTAGGGGGATTTCCCCTTCTTCCAGAGGGGGGGGCTCTGGTCTCCTCGGATGAGGGGTGTCCTCCGAGTCTTTTCTCCCCTATGTAAAATAAAAATGGTATAATTAGCACACAGATATTTAATGTCAGAACTATAAAGATGAAACATTGCTTGGAAGTGGGGTACAATTATCTATTTTAGCCGAGTTCCAAGATGTAGCTTTTTTAGTGTCCTTTGTCAATCTGCGATACTTTACCTGTTTAGTACAAGCTTCACAGATGGAGACCCCCCTATAGTATACACTGGAGCACCTGTGTGGCCCCCCTAATAAAAATGGTGTTCTGGGGTCCCACACTAGTGCTCCAGTGTCCAGATGTGAAAACAGCTGCTGAGTGTCCTCTCCTTACACACAATCTAGTTGGCATTTCATTCTAGTAACAAAGCCATCTACACAACCCAATTCTTTGAAGACAAGTATAGGGCGTCAAAATGGTGGCCAAATGCATATGGGCTAAACGATGGTATTTTATCGTCCGAAATAAAAATGTGTGATCCGAACGAATAATGGGCCCATGAACATGAAAGTTGCCATTCCTAAAAGCACATGGAGCAGCACGAACGTAATAAACACAAGAACAATAGGAACACAGCACAACTACTTACTTTTTTGCAGCACTCTCCGGATCTTTCTGTACTGCTCATGTTCTCGTAATTTCAGGTCCGACCACCGCTTCCTGAGCTGATCTTTCGATCGTCGTACCCCGAATTTCCGGTGCAGACTCCTGACCACTTTCGCCATGATCTTGGCCTTTCTGACATTGGGGTTGGGGTAAGGCCCATACTTTCCATCATAGTCGGCCTTCTTCAGGATGTCCACCATCTCCAACATCTCCCCAAAGGACATATTTGAGTCCTTCAATCTCCTTCTGGATCGGGACGTTTCAGGCTCCGGCCTTTCCTCCTCCTCCTCGTTGCTGTAATTAGCACGATCCTGCTGTCTATCCGCCATGTGCTCTTCCTCACTTGCGCCGAACGAAAAGGGGCGGGGAATAGAATAGAAAGAACGTCAGGGGCGGGCGGAGTTATACGCATGCGCAGTGTGTATAAATCATAACGCGCGCATCTTACGTATGATCTGTGAGCGGAGGAAGGAGCATCGGAGATGCCGATCGTGCTAACGAAGGTAGGATCTAAACTTGGGCCTATACTGCTTCGAAATTGAAGCCTATATTGTAACAAGATTAGGGGAGTTTGGCCTGACATTAGGGTTTGTCTTGTGTTGTGTCTTGCAGAGAAAATGGATGGGTTCAACGACCACAATTTCCTGCCGCTGTTTATTGACAAGTACAGAGAGCTGCCCTGTCTGTGGCAAGTGAGACACCCCCATTATAACCACAAACAGAAGAGGCAGGCAGCGCTGGAGAAACTGCTGGAGTTGGTGAAGCCGTTGGTCCCCACAGCAACCATCCCTTATTTAAAAGCTAAAATTGGTGGCCTGAGGAGCACTTATCTTAGGGAGCGCAAGAAGGTCACAGATTCCCAGAGGTCCGGAGCAGCAGCAGATGACATTTATGTCCCCAGGCTGTGGTACTATGAGAGACTGCGATTTCTGTCAGACCACACTGAAGTCAGGGAATCCCTCTCCACTCTTCCTTCCACGCTTCCTTCCATCCCAGCTGAGGCTTCTGATGTCCAACCTGGGCCTTCCAGCCAGGAAGAAGTGGAGGAGCCCAGCTGGAGCCAGGTATAGCATTGTTGTATTGATTTCTGGGAAATAAATAAATGATCTTTACTAGATGTTATTATTGATCACTAATTGCTGATTAAAAAAAGTGTTTTACATATCAATAGACAGTAGTGGGCACCCAAAATTGGGACAAGATTGCAAAATGCTGGGCTCAGAATGATAGTCTGTTATATTTGTTAACATTTGATTTGCAGCAGTCAGGAGGTGAAAATTGTGTGTGATTGATGTAAAAAATACTAAAACTATGTCCCTTTTTCATACACAGGAAGACCTCAGCCAGGAGGAGGCTGTGGAATGTGGCAGCCAGGAGGAGGCGGGGATTAGTGTCAGCCAGGAGGAGGCGGGGCTAATTGGCAGCCAAGAGAAGCCTGGGATAAGTCTCAGCCTGACTGAGTCTCAGGTTCCTCCCCTCCGCCTTCCATACAAAAGGGCCAGGAAGGCCACTCCCAGTCCTGTGCAGGATTCAGCATACAGGCTGATCCAGGAGGCTTCGGCGTCCCTCAGAGCCTTCCCCAGTCCTGAAGAGGCCTTTGCCTGCATGGCTGCCACCAAATTGCAGGGCATGCAGGAGGGCCAACGCAAGATCTCTGAGGACCTGATTTATAAAGTCCTTCGTAAGGGGGAGAGTGGGGAACTGACACACAAGACGGATGTCATGGAGAGGGACGATCCTCCTCCTCCTCCTCCTGCTGCCACAACTCCACCACCACAGCCAAAGGCTGAAAGGAAGCGTGGAAAGAAGACCAAAGAGTGATGACCCTGGGTTCAGTCTGGTCTGACAAGAGCTGCAGTCTCTCGTATGACCACAGCCTGGGGACACAGATGTCATCTGCTGCTTTCCGGATCTCTGGGACTTCTGGACCAGACTGCCCTCCCTTAGATATGGACTCCTCAGGCCACCAATTTTGCTTTTAAATAATTGATGTCTGCCCTGGGGGTCCAAGGCTTCTCCCACTTCTGCAGTTTCTCCAGCGTTGCCTCCCTCTTTGTTTATAGTTGTGACCCCTTAATAAAAAATTTTTAGGTAAATTCTACTCTCCTGTGTGTGTTTTCATCCAAAAAGGACAGTTTGTTGGTGACGATTCAGGTACATTTCTAACATAAAATGTGAAATTAACAAGGGACAACAACACCAAACAATCTCCTACAGATTAAATAGAACAACATATCAATGGTGTTGTGGGAACTTGTCACAAAAAACACACAAACATTTTCGGGAGTACAAATCAAAATCACCAAAAAAAAAAAAAAAAAATATGTTGTCAGATGTGAGAAATCAAAATATATTGAGGGAATACCGAGAAATAGTAACAAAATAAGTTTGTGAGAAGTGTGTGTGAATATGAGCAGCAAAACGACTTAATTCTTGTCACATTATAAAGAAGAAGAGATTGCGCAGTATTAAACCATTTTGAACATTGCAGCGTGACGAAAGTGCTGTATCCATTACGAACGCTAAGTTTACCAGAACGAGTTGTCCCGTGTCGGAATTTCTTCTCAGCATGCGTGGCACTTTGTGCGTCGGAACAGGCCACACACGGTCGGAAATGACGCAATCGGATTTTGTTGTTGGAAAATTTTATCTCCTGCTGTCCAACTTTGTGTGTCGGAAAATCCGATGGAAAATGTCCGATGGAGCCCACACACGGTCGGAATTTCCGACAACACGCTCCGATCGGACATTTTCCATCGGAAAATCCGACCGTGTGTACGGGGCATTACAGTAAAGAACCCTCCACATAATTTATGGTTAAACCTCTTTTCTTCTAATTTTAATGAGTGGCCACGTGTCTTGTTAAACTCCCTTCCGCAAAAAAGTTTTATCACTATTGTCACCAGTACGGTATTTGTAAATTGAAATCATATCCCCTCTCAAGCGTCTCTTCTCCAGAGAGAATAAGTTCAGTGCTCGCAACCTTTCTTCATAACTAATATCCTCCAGACCCTTTATTAGCTTTGTTACCCTTTTTTGTAATCGCTCCATTTCCAGTACATCCTTCCTGAGGACTGGTGCCCAGAAATTGACAGCATACTCTAGGTACGGCTGGACCAGAGTCTTGTAGAGTAGTAGAATTATTGCTTTATCCCTGGAGTTAATCCCTTCCCTTTTTTAATGCATGCCAATATTCTGTTTGCTTTGTTAGCAGCAGCTTGGCATTGCATGCCATTGCCATATCATCTACTAGGACCCCCAGGTCCTTTTCCACCGTAGATTCCCCCAGAGGTTCTCCCCCTAGTGTATAGATTGCATTCATATTTTTGCCACCCAAATGCATTATTTTACATTTTTCTACATTAAACCTCATTTACCATGTAGTTGCCCAACCTATTAATTTGTTCTGATCTTCTTACAAGGTTTCCACATCCTGCGGAGAAGTTATTGCCCTGCTTAGCTTAGTATTGTCCACAAATACAGAGATTGAACCGTTTACCCCATCCTCCAGGTCGTCTATGAACAAATTAAATAGGATTGGTCCCAGCACAGTACCCTGTGGGACCCCACTACCCACCCCTGACCATTCCGAGTATTCCCCATTTATCACCACCCTCTGAACCCGTCCTTGTAGGCAGGTTTCAATGTATACTCACCCTATGGTACAAGCCAACGGACCTTATTTTGTACAGTAAACATTTATGGGTAACTCTGTCAAATGCTTTTGAAAAATCCAGATACACCACATCTACGGGCCTTCCTTTTACTAGATGGCAACTCACCTCCTTGTAGAAGGTTAATAAATTGGTTTGGCAAGAATGATTCTTCATGAATCCATGCTAATTATTGCTAATAATACCGTTTTCATTACTAAAATGTGTCATGAGGATAAACATTGCAACTTTGGTTACTAAAGCCCCCCGATTACCTCGTGAAGACTGAGGAGAAAAATAAATTCAATACTTTGGCCATCTCCCCATCCTTTGTAACCAGATGTCCTTTCTCATTCTTTATGGGGCTAATGTGGTCTGTCCTCCCTTTTTTACTGTTTACATATGTAAAGAATTTTTGGGGATTTTTTTTGCTCTCCTCCGCTATGTGTCTTTCGCGTAATATCTTAGCCACCCTAATTGCACCCTTACATTACTTGTTGTATTCTTTATAAAGTCTAAATGCTGATAATGATCCCTCAACCTAGTATTTTTGAAGGCCTTCTCCTTTGCTTTTATATGCATTTTGACATTGGAGTTAAGCCATCCAGGACTTCGCTCTTTTAAATGTATTACCCAATAGGATGCATTAGCTAATACCCTTATTTAATATGCTCTTAAAGCGAACCCATCTCTCCTCCGTGTTTTGTTCCTAAGATTTTATCCCCATTTATGCCTTCTAGCAAGGGTCGTAGTTTAGTGAAGTTGGCTTATTTGAAATTCAGGGTCTTTGTATTCCCCTTATGTTTCCTATTTGTGTGATTTATACTGAAGCCAATTGGCCTGTGATCGCTGTTTCCTAAATTGCCCCGTATTTCCACATCCATGATCAGATCTATATTGTTGGTAATCAGTAGATCTAGTAATGTTTTATTTCTAGTTGGTGCGTCTACCATCTGACCCATTGTCAGGAAAGTCCTGTCAGTATCAGACACCCTGTGCGGGCAGTCGCACGCATGCGCACGCGCACCAGGCGGGCTATTTAAACTGATCTGTCACATGAGAATCTTGCTGTCTGCTCTACAGCGTTACGTGTGCACTTCCTGAGAACACTTCCTGTTTCCTGTACCAGACCCGGCTTGTTCCTGATTATCCTAGCTGTCTGCCTGCATCTGATCCCGACTTGTATCCGACCATCCCTGCTTTCTGCCTGCATCCGACCCCGGCTTGTCTGACCACTCTTCTGCCTGACCCTTTGGCTCATCTACAGTCCACCTGGCTATCGATACGGATTGTCTGACCTTCCAGTCTGCTGCACCAGTGTTCCAGTCTGCTGTCCTGTGTGTTCCAGCCTGCTATCCAGTTCCAGTCTGCTGTGTGGTTCCAGTCTGCTGTCCTGTGTGTTCCAGTCTGCTATCCAGTTCCAGTCTGCTGTGTGGTTCCAGTCTGCTGCACCAGTGTTCCAGTCTGCTGTTCTGTGTGTTCCAGCCTGCTATCCAGTTCCAGTCTGCTGTGTGGTTCCAGTCTGCTGCACCAGTGTTCCAGTCTGCTGTCCTGTGTGTTCCAGCCTGCTATCCAGTTCCAGTCTGCTGCACCAGTGTTCCAGTCTACCTACCAGATCAGCTTAATCTCCACTGCACAGTGTTTCCAGAGTTCCAGACCTACCTCCTGCTGTTGATCCTGCCAGGCACTCGTGCCACTCCTGACTCTTGTGCTTCCTGTATACCCTACCAGGGCCCTTGAGTCGGAGCCGCAAGAGAGGCCATCCCCTGCAAGTCGGGCTTGTCCACAAGGTACGTGACACCCATGAAATTGTCCTGCAAGACATTTAGGATCTGGCTAGCTTTAGACCAGTGGTTCTCAACCTTACTTGTGCCGTGACCCCTTGATACAATTTCCCAAATTGTGGGGACCCCTAACAGTAAATCTATTTTCGTATCGTGGGTTGTCAGTACCCAAGGCAAGACAAGTAATTTGCACCTCTAACCCATGGATATTTAGCGCTTCCTGAGTCCCTTCCACTCGTACAGTATTAAAACCGCTTATGGTACATTTTAGGATGTACCACTCTCTCTCTTTGTTCTCCTTTCTTTCCCTTTTATCTCTTTCTATTCAAATTTCTTGTATTTTCCCCCATTCCCCTCTCTAGCCGTCTTTCTTGTTCTTTCTCTTATTCTTTCTCTCCCTTTTTCTTTGTTCCTCCCCCTCTTTTCCTCTCCCTTCCATGTATTCTCTATTTTTATTCCTTCTCTTACTCCTTGGTGGGGCGGTGGGGGAGTTGGGATGAGTGGCAATTCTGGGGGAAGTTCTGATCAGCCAACTTAAGTGCTCTTGATCAAGGTCATCTGCTGATCTGAGAACTGTAGTTGGGACTTTTAATGGCAACTCTAATCACAGGTAGTGTTACTCACTGTGTCTCCAACTTTGTGGTGTCTCGTAGCAGTGACACCTATGCCGAAATCAGGAGATAGGGTCTCCTCCAGCCCCTCCCACTTCACATTCCTTACCAGTCAGCTGACCTCTAGTCTCTGCCCCCCAGTCATGCCGTGAACTGAACGGGCGGCTGCGAAGAGGCTGAGCAGGCGGCCGCGGGCTCCAGGAACAGCCCAGGATTCGGTGACCCCTGTCAAATCATCAATCGACCCCCAGGTTTAGAATCACTGCTTTAGACCAATGCCTGGTTCCCTCCACCGAGTCTATGGATAATTAAAATCCCCCATTATGATAACATTTCCCATCCTTGCTGCTGATCCAAATTGTGATAGGAGGTCTGTCTCCCCCACCTTCCTCAGGTTGGGGGGCCTATAGCATACTCCCAGTATTTTCCCCTTAGCTTCATCCCTTTGGAGCTTTACCCATAAGGATTCCACATTGACATACCCCTCCCCCTTTTTTACCCTCTCAATTCCTGCGATAAAGGGTATACCCTTAAATGGTTACCAGCCAATCATGAGAGCTGTTGAACCAGATCTCTGAAATTCCCACAAAATCCAAATCCTCCTCGTACAACAGTATCTCTAGTTCACCCATCTTGTCCGCCAGGCTCCTGGCATTGGTGAACATGCCACATAGTTTAGACTGGTCGCATACTAGCCTTTTATTGGGTGTTCCGAGATTGCAACTTGGACTTGTTACTATACTTACCTTGGGTTTATGTGCTTTAGTCAACCTATCACTAATGCCCCCAATACTACCCTCTGGAATATGTTCCGCGCTGACTATCTCTACCTCTGGACCCCTCCCCCCCGTCACCTAGTTTAAAAACCCCTCTAACTTTTTGGCCATTTTTACTCCCAGTAGATCTGCACCCTCCTCATTTAGGTGAAGTCTGTCCCTTCTATAGTACTGGTGACCTGAGAAGTCGTCCCAGTCCCCCAGGAACCCAAACCCCTCCTTACTACACCAGCTCCTCAGCCACTTGTTTACTTCCCTAATCTCCCTCTGTCTTTCTGGTGTGGCTCGAGGTACCGGTATTATTCCTGAGGATACCACCTTGGAGGTCCTTTTCCTCAATTTAGCTCCCAAGTCCCTAAAATTGTTCTTTAGGACACTCCATCAACCTCTGACTTTGTCATTGGTGCCAACGTGCACCATGACAGCAGGGTCTTCCCCAGCCCTTCCCAGTAATCTGTCCACCAGATCCATGATGTGCCGAACCCGAGCGCCCGGTAGACAGCATACAGTTCGGTGCTTCAGGTCTTTGTCACAGATTGCCCTCTCTGTCCTTCTAAGAATTGAGTCCCCTACCCCCAGAATCTGTCTATCCTTTCCCTTCGCTTCCCCCCACTCTTACTGGA
Source organism: Lithobates clamitans (assembly GCA_037952925.1). NCBI lineage: Eukaryota > Metazoa > Chordata > Amphibia > Anura > Ranidae > Lithobates > Lithobates clamitans. The sequence goes on from JBBGZY010001181.1 coordinate 945,312, forward strand.
GGAGTTCTTCCCCTGGCAGCTAGGGGAGTCCCTCAGCTCCAGCAATGCTTGTCCCTGACTGGTTTCACCAATGTCATTCAATGGAGCGTACTTATTGGGATGGATCGGCCTCCCTGGCACTTCACCTCTATCCTCCCTGACTGTCACCCATCTACTCTTTTCTGGTGCCTGGACCTCTTTGTCTCCTAACCGCCTCTATGCTGGCCCCTGCCGGCACCTGCTGGGTATGTTCCCGGCTCTCCATTAGTATGGAGGGTCTTCTCAGTGTTCACAGTTGCTTCCCTAGACTCAGAACCTAGGTTTCCAGGGAAACAATGTGCTTACATTTTGCACAGCAGTATTCGCCCCCGATCAGATAATCAAGAAACGCATACATGCCACGAGATGTACACCAAGTCGCATCTCCACACCCGCTGGGCATCATACCTAACCTACCAATTTAATGAGGATTGGGGATTATACCCTGTCAAAATTACCTAACAACTAGTTTCCTAACACTAATACTCAACAATACACTACACAGGTACTCAACAAGACAATATACAGGTACTCGCAGACCCGCGCGCACTCGCAGACCCGCGCGCACTCGCAGACCCGCGCGCACTCGCAGACCCGCGCGCACTCGCAGACCCACATGCACACGCAGACCCACGTGCACTCGCAGACCACGTGCACTTACACTACACAGGTACTCACAATACACAGGTACACACAATACACAGGTATACACAAGTATACACATTACACAATACTCCCGACACTCGGGTACTCCCGACACTCAGGTACTCCCGACACTCGGGTACTCCTAATACCTGACACTAGCAGTCAGTCACCTTCACTGCTGCCGCTCACTGATCAGTCTCACACTATCCCTCCTCCGGTCTGCACTACACTTACCCGCCGCCTCTCCCTGTCAGTCTTCCACCTCCCAGTCCCGCTGGATGTCCTCCCACCTCCTCTGTCCACATCTGTGGGGTGATACTGTCTTCAGTACACCCGCTCCCACACAACGATGTCCCGCTCTGCTACCACTGTGGGTTCCCGGGGGGGGGCGGTGTGGTCGTTGGGGGGTCTGGTTCCGTCGGAGGGTTGGTCCGCCATGCTGCCACTCTCAGGGAGGGGGGTCTAGTCCAGTCCTCTGCACGCTGCTCCCTCTCACTCCACGCTTGTCCACAGCACTGATTTCCATGCCAACACAAAGCTCTGTAGAACTTTAGCATACTATGTTCTTCTTCAAGTGCTGACCGTTGTTATTGAGAAAACTAAATAAAAATTGTTAAAAAACCCCCAAAGCTATTGGGTTAATAAATAACAAATATTTGTAAATTTTAAATTGTGGCTTTTTTACAAAATAGTGAGAACTGAAGGTAAGAAAAATTGTAAATAAGCAATAGTTTGACTTCACACTTACATATTGTGGTAATACCTAATTGCAGCACCATGTGTGCACTGCATTAGTGAGTGTTGAAAGGCGCAACATGTTTTTTTACATCAGACATTTCTGAACTGTTAAGGCCTGGTTATACTTCAGCCATCTGGACACTACTGGAAATCATCTTGAAATGCCAGTAGAGCAGGTTAAGATAAGAGATCAAAGAAAAAAGATCTTTTCTTTCAACAAGATCAAAGAAAAAAGATCAAAGCTGGTGCCAAAATGTTGACCTGAGCCAAGTCTTTTGTCGGCCATGTGACAACACAATCTGCTGGATGATATCGGGATAGCAACATAAGTCCTGATAGTTTACTGTTTTTTTGGTCATTGGACAAAGGACTATGTCGGGGGTGTCATTATGGGTGTGGCTTGTGAGTGGTATAAAATGCAAGGCCACCTATGGTCCCCTTTGATCTTCTTGGAGCCCAGCCACTATACAGAACTTACATACCATATCATCTCTGCTGTTTTATTTCTATATGCTCTATAATATTATTTTAGATTTCTATGTTAGGGTTTTACTTTTTTTGTAAATAAAGACCTTTGCTTCTGTGAGTATTATGTTTAATATTATAGCTGTTATTATTTATATTGTCACTATTAATTTTAGCATGGCTTTAACAGAATAGCATTACAACAACTGACAAGGTATATATATTTTTTAGGTAGGGAGAATCCAAAAACCCCCAATTTATTTAAGTGTGCATTGCAATAAAAAAATGCAGGCATACATTTTAATGCAACGCAGTGTGTTACAATGTGCAGCAACACGTCACAATGTGCTAACACAGATAGAGTTGAATGAATGTAGTTTAAAAAATATAGCTGCGGCATCTGTGACTCCTGAGTGCAGAAATAGGCTCCTTGAGTGAATGAGTTCTTAATTATGTTTTTCTAATTTTTTGCATTTTTTTAAATTCCTTACATTTTAATTTTATCTCATAGAAACGGATTCGAGTCGGCGTCTGCAATCTCCTCCTACTCTAAAGATGCAGCTGCACTTAATTAACAGGAAGAATTCTGTGCAGAGGCCTCCTGTTCATTCACAAACTGAGGACATAGTTACATACATAGTAGGACTATCACAGGGCAGCACAGTGGTGTAGTGGGTAGCACTCTCGCCTAGCAGTAAAAAGGGTCGCTGGTTCGAATCCCAACCACAACACTACCTGCCTGGAATTTGCATGTTCTCCCTGTGCCTGCGTGGGTTTCCTCGGGGTACTCCGGTTTCCTCCCACACTCCAAAGACATGCTGGTAGGTTAATTGGCTTCTGTTCAAAAATTGGCCCTAGTATATGAATGTGAGTTGGGGACCTTGGATTGTGGGTGTACGATCTATGTGTGGAGTGCTGTGTGAATTGGCAGCGCTATATGGGTACCTTAAATAAATAGGGATGATTGTAGATACGCACCCACACTCACTCAGGTTGAACTGGATGGACTGGTGTCTTTATTCAACCTTACTAACTACTAACTATGTAGGTGAGGTTGAACACAAGTCCATCAAGTCCAACCTATGTGTGTGATTATATGTCAGTATTACATTGTATATCCCTGTATGTTGCAGGCGTTCAGGTGTTTATCTAATATTTTTTTTAAACTATCGATGCTCCCCGCTGAGACCACCGCCTGTGGAAGGGAATTCCACATCCTTGCTGCTTTTACAGTAAAGAACTCTCTACGTAGTTTAAGGTTAAACCTCTTTTCTTCTAATTTTAAGGAGTGGCCACGTGTCTTGTTAAACTCAGTGTCCTCATAACTAATATCCTCCAGATCCTTTATTAGCTTAGTTGCCCTTCTTTGTAACTGCTCCATTTCCAGTAATCCTTCCTGAGGACTGGTGCCCAAAACTGGACAGCATACTCTAGGTGCGGCCGGAACAGAGTTTTGTAGAGCGGGAGAATTCTCGTTTTATCTCTGGAGTTGATCCCCTTTTTAATGCATGCCAATATTCTGTTTGCTTTGTTAGCAGCAGCTGGGCATTGCATGCCATTACTGTACCTATCATCTACTAAGACCCCCAGGTCCTTTTCCATCCTAGATTCATAGTAAACATTTATTATGTTTAAGTTATGAATGAACAGTATGGGTGATCGGTATTTGTGTTGCAGATTCAATAAATCAGTAATATCTTTTGCAAACAATTAAAAAAAAAGTTTTAATGGTTTAAAATAAGTTTTCTCTCTCACACAGAAACGCACATTCATAAATATACATAAAAACACATATTTAGAAATTGTGTTTTGTTAAGTGTATCCTCTTCACCTTCACAACTGCTCTTTTTTTTTTTTTTCCCTTAAACAATACATTTTTATTGAGGTATGTTGTTTACAATAAAATAACATAGTTCAACGTCAGTATAAATAAAAGGGAAAAGAAAGTAAAAAAAACGAACAAAAAAAACTGTTTAATAAACCTAGAAGTTACCATGAAAATAATCTATGACACACATGTAGCCATCGTATTAAAGCGACCACAACAGCTTTATTGTGTCATTTGACGCATCCTACTTACGTAGAAGGTGCCACTCATCTTGCTGAATAGTTCTGGTCAAATTGAATGGAATATTCCTCAGACGAATCGGCTGAGAGAAGTGATACTTGATAGCTGTACATTTCTGAGCAATCCCTTTGAAGAGAAAGAGCAGCTGTTTAAATGTAATGCAATGTTTTAATTGTGGCTGGTTATAAGCATCTGATTTTTATCTGCTTTTGAAAGAGCAATGCCCCAATAATCAGTCAATCCGATACTATTCATGTCATATGAATTTGAGAAAAAGAGGAAGTAAAGAGCCACAGGGCCCTAATTCGGACTTTACAGTCAAGATGGACAAAAGTATAGTAAAATATATATTTTATTAACAAAGAATAATATCAAACAGGTCAAGTAGAAAAAGAATTAAAAACATATGATGGTCGTAAATCCATATGGCCAAATATAAGTTCCTTTAAAATTGGATACACCGGACTTTCCTACACAGTAAATATGGCTATATATGGCTATATAAACTCCACAGGTGTATTTAAACAGGCAACGGTGGCATGCGGTTCTATGTCTCCCCCGGGAACAAAAAAACACCCAGGTGATCATCTCTGGTGATCATCTGGGAGTTCTCCATGTGGAGACAATCTTGTGCTGACAAGTGAGACCTGTTTCTTTCAACTACCCCAAGTGTGTCCTGACGAAGCAAACTAGTGAAACGCATTGACGCACAGGGGCTCACTGCCGTCCATTTGGTGTCAACCCTTTTGTTTACAAAAGGTAAAAATCTTGCGAGCCACAATAATCCAATGCTCAATATGCAAACAGTAAAAAAAATTATATAAAAAAATATATTAGAGATGAATATCTAGCAGCAAACGCAGTTCACGTACTCTTAACCGTGCTAAGAATATAAATAAAATTGCGCAGCGCTTGATTACATACCATAAGGGGTAATATCCAAAATCACTTGAAAAATAAAAAATAATAAATAAAGCATCAAGAACATATTTATACACACTACTTCTCGCGTGCAATGTGCATACAATATATATATATGAGCAATTTTAAGTGCAATGTGCATACATGTAACTATAATAGTGTCAAAATATATATACTTGTATATGCACAAGTATATATATTTTGACACTATTATAGTTACATGTATGCACATTGCACTTAAAATTGCTCATATATATATATTGTATGCACATTGCACGCGAGAAGTAGTGTGTATAAATATGTTCTTGATGCTTTATTTATTATTTTTTATTTTTCAAGTGATTTTGGATATTACCCCTTATGGTATGTAATCAAGCGCAGCGCAATTTTTTTAATTTAAACCCTTTTGTTTACACTAGATATTTACGACCATCATATGTTTATCGTATGTTTTTAATTCTTTTTCTACTTGACCTGTTTGATATGATTCATTGTTAATAAAGTATATATTTTACTATACTCTTCTCCATCTTGCCTGTAAAGTCCGAATTAGGGCCCTGTGGCTCTTTATTACCTCTTTCTCTCAAATTCAAGTATTCAAGTATATATAGATGTGGCCCTGGAAGTGTTATTTAAATTTTGGCTATTCATGTCACATATATTATAACACTATCAAGACCAGATTTCCATCCCATGAGCTTATAGGTGCAAAAAGGCTGAAAAAAATACAAGTATATATTCTTTATTGCTGCTGCGATCAGCCTTCCTGTTAAAGGTTGGTATGTTCACTCCACTGCCCCACTGTACGTAGGAATGTAGCCACCCACTCTTGCTTGCTCCAAAGATGGACTATGGGATTTATAGTGCACATGACCATAACTAACCTGTACTGTGCATTTAATCAAACAGGTAAAATTAACCTAATTGGGTAAATACCATTCCACAGTGGTGCAAAAGTTGAGTAAAATGATTAATAACACCATCAAACAGAAAAGAATTATTAAAGAAGTAAAAATTTAAGACAAAATAAAGCATGCTTAAAAAGTGATTAAAGCCCTCCACATAAAAGTCCATATGTGTTTCAAAGACAACATGACATCCAGCTGACATTGAGCCAGCACGCAAACCACCACTCAATCCACCACCTCTGTGTGATAATTAGCCCTTCTTCCAAAGGACAGAGACTCACCAGATCCAATTGCCCCCCATTCTCATGAGTGGGCAAACACGCTTAGTAATCTATGTTGACTTCTTTTCATAGTAAGCTAATCCACTTCTTCACCCCTCTTAGAACATGGGACCTTATCCACAGGTATGTAAAAAAAGAAAAGCAAAGAAGTCCTCCACTAGCGTAATATTGTCATCACTATGTAATTTATTTAAAAGGTTCATATCTCGTTTACATGTAAAACATCTTGCATCAAGCATTGTATACAAAAGCCAAGATCTAACAGTGTTCCCCAACTGTCTAAACACCTCCACGCTGGCTTACAGACCGCTATGAGGGGACACCAATCGTTCCGACAATGTCGATGCATGACATCATTTGGTGTTTGTTATATGTTTAATGTGCGGAGGAATTGTTATATTAAGTGTACTGTGCATTCCATGCTAAGGGAAGTGAGGACAAAATGGAGAGGTCCAGGAGCTCACAGAGGATGTTATAAAGAGGTAGAAAAACACAGTAAGAAATTACTTCTTTCTGAGGCCAATAAGTAGTGGATATGTATGGATTCCGTTTGGAGAATAAGGATATTGTTTAGTGTCATTTTAAGCCCAACCCATAAATAGGCCACATAATGCTCCTATACAGCTGGAAATTTTTTTTTTCTTCATGGTTACATGATGTGCAGAAAAATAGTGATTTGAATTGAACCAGTGGGTTGCAGGTTGAGAGAAGGATGGTGAGGTGAAAGGAGGAATGATGGGAAGCAGTAAGTGATGGGTGAGAGGAGTGGCACTAACATCCAGAGAAAATGGCAGGTTCGCAGCCAAGTTGGAGCAGGGACGGTTAGAGCATTGGTGAGCATAGATGTAATAGTTTAGTGGAACCCATGGGAAGGAAATTGAGTGGGGGGAGGGAGAGTAGGACGACAGGGAGAAAAGGGGGGCAGCTTGGGAGAAGGGGGTACAGAATTAGAGAAGGGAGGTGAATGCAGGGTCCAGAGAGGGGTGCAGGATGATAAGAAGTGGGGAGAGGAGTGATTTCAGAGTAATAGTGAAGGAAAGGGTGCTAATGTAAGGGGAGGATAATGATAAGAGAAGGGCAGTGGGTCGCTAGGGGGTGGCTACTGGAGCTAGAGCCCATAGCCCCAAATCTCTAGTGCAGGGGTCGGCAACTCGCGGGCCGCAGCTGGCCCACCACCGCTGAATACGGGCACCAGGCCCGCCACCGCTGAATACTGGCATCCGGACCGTGGACATTTTCGCCACTGTCCTCCTCATTGGATAGCGGTGAGCGGCCAGTATTACAGCGCTGGATGGGGCGGGAACTGCTGGAGTAAACTTTTTACATTAAACAGCAGGTGATTGGTTGAGAGTGTTCTATCGAGAAGTGCCCGCTATTGAGAAGTGCCCGGGACGAACGGCACATTCGCCAAGCAATCGCCGTATGGAACAGCACGCTGTAAATTCAGCTGTTGTGACGGCGAGATGGCGCCTGCGCACAATAGCCGACGGAAGCCATTTTTGTGTCAGATTATGCCTCACGTTGCCGAGGCGTGTTCATATGAGAGAGGGGTGGATTTGTACATGATGGGGGCGGATTTTTAAATGATGGCTAGTGCTGCAAAACAAATCATTTTCTGCTTAAAAATCCGCCCCCATCATGTACAAATCCGCCCCTCATCAACATGAACACCCCTCGGCAGTTGTGCTGTTCCGTACGGTGCATGCCCCGTTCATCCTGGGAACTTCTCAACAGCGGGCACAATCCGATAGAACACCGGACGATCCTAGCAACCAATCACCAGCCTGTGAACAGTTAACTTCAGTAGTTCCCACCCCCATCCTGCCCTGTGATGCCGATCTCTGATGCTCTGCTCATTGTACACCTGTGTAAGGTAGGAGAGTGCCTACACAGTGTGTGTTGGTGGGGTGGGGGGTGCAGCGGATGGGACAGAAGACAATACCGTGGGGGGTGTAGGAGACAGAGGACACTATAGTGTGGGGGTGCTGGGGACAGAAGACACTATAGTAAGGTGGGGGTGGGGGGGGTGCAGGGGACAGAAGACACTACGGTGGGGAGTGCAGGGGACAGAGGACACTACAGTGGGGGGTGCAGTGCTGGGTACAGGTGAGGCTGCATTGCTGGGTACTGGTGAGGCTGCATTGCTGGCACTGGTGAGGCTGCATAGATGGGCACAGCTGGGCCCTGCATTCTTTATGTAGCGCACTCCTGAGCCCTGGGGCTCTCTGGGGACCCTGATGTAAGGGGGAGGCTCTCTGGGAACCCTGATGTAAGGAAGGGACTCTCTGGGGACCCTGATGTAAGGAAGGGGCTTTCTGGGGACCCTGATGTAAGGGGGGCTCTCTGGGGACCCTGATGTAAGTAGGGAGGCTCTCTAGGGACCCTGATATAAAGGGGGGCTCTCTGGGGACCCTGATGTAATGAGGGGGCTCTCTGGGAACCCTGATGTAAGTGGGAATTCGCACCCAGATATGCGTGTGTGTGTATATATATATATATTTTACATACACACACACACACACGTATATTAAATACATGTGTATGGCTGCCCAAGCTTATGACTTTCTTTATTTCGTTACTATGGGCTTTAGCCCCAGATCTTTTGTAGACCTAGCAATGCCCCTGCAGAAGGGCATTATTGCTGGAGACAGAGATGCTTTGAATTGGCTGAGGAGTATACAGGAGTGGGGCAGGGTGATAGGAGTAGGAGCATAATTATAATAGGAAAGGTGATGAAAGCAGAAGGGAAGGGTGGGGGAACACCCTGACATAAAGAGGTGCAGGCTGACATAAGGGTAAATTAAAGTGGTGTTCCGGCCTAAATGATACTTTTTAAATAAAAATACCCCTATAATACACAAGCTTAATGTATTCTAGTAAAGTTAGTCTGTAAACTAAGGTCTGTTTTGTTAGTTTATAGCAGTAGTTTGTTATTTTATAAACTTACAGCAGGCCGTAGCCATCTTAAGTCTGGGCATCTGAAGCCAGACTGTATTTCTTCCTGCATCTCATCCTTGCAGATATCGCACATGCTCAGTGCAGTACATTCAGTGTAATAGGTTTCAGGTCAGGTTTCCATAGCAACGGCAGTTTCAGAGGAAGTTGCCGCCCCTTCCCAGAAGGCATTGCAAACAGGAAATGATGCGATGGGCCGCGGCCAGGGAGGAGGAATGAAAAATGAATACAGCAGATATACAGTAGGTGCTGAGAAAAAAAATAAAAAAATATCCAATTTGTTTACAGTGCACAGTTTAGTGAGGGATGCTAAAGAGTTGTAAAAGTGGGTGGAACTCCACTTTAACAGGAAGAAAATGCTGTGACTGGCAGGTGAACAGTTCTTATCTGTCAGTGAGCAACTCAGCACTGGGTTAGTTTTCCCACAATGTGCAAGTAACAATTGTGCTAAGCTGCATGCTCCGCCTGTGTAACATCATGTCTTGACAAAGGTCCTGTGTGCCCTTAAAAATGATGTTGGTGATTGTCATTATGCAATTTGAGCTGTACTTTATATTATATATTATACTCCTGTGTTGTAAGTAGCAAGTGAGAGAGATTGGATAGAGTGAAAGTGATTTATATAGTAAAACAAAACTGGAGGGGCAGAATTAGGACTTTTGCAGCAAAACATAAATCCAAACAACCTCCATACAAATTACATAAATTAATCATTACATTTACATTTTAAAAACAATACTAAATATTCCTCCACTGGTTGAACACAAGAATTGATCAAAATGTAATATGTGTAAAAATAAAATTAATTACCGGTATATTATATTTATAATAACCAAAAAAAAAAAATCTAACTAAATGAATTCATCCACATATGAAAGGACCCTAACAAATTGAAGTCACAATCATTAACTGGGTGGAATCCCAACATATCTCTTTGCAGCATTTAAAATAAAAATATCCAAACATTGATGAAAAATTGATGAAAAATTTAATAAATTCCACACTTAATCAACACACAATTCCTTAATGAAGATCAAAAAAGGGTCAAATAATAGATAACGGATGATAAAAATGTGTATAAAATGGTTTACATTCCTTTATAATTTTTCTTATTTAAAAAGTTTAAAGTATAAAAAAGCTAATTTATAGACCATCAGTGTTTATCACAACTATCCAAATTATACCTATGCATCCATGCATATGGTCTCATGCACACACATATACACACAAAAAATCCATGTATGTAAAAAAAAAATGAGCAGAAAAAGATAAAAATATACAGATAAAATATTCTAAAGAGAAAACGAAGGAGAAGACCGCTAAAGAATTGTGTGCAAATCTAGATCGTCATTAAGCTGCTTTGAAAGTTAGCATCTAACCTGTGAATCCAAGAAGTCTCCTGCGGCATGACTTCAATTACAAAAACTCTCAGCTCTTTGATATTTTTGTTATGTCAGAGGAGAAAGTGTTGAGGAACACTATGTTCAACAGAACCATCTTCTATAAACCTATGGTGCTCCCCCGCTCGCTTGCGTAAAGTGTGCTTGTTTCTTCACACATACAATAGACTGCAGGGACATTGTAAACAATATACAGCATATTGGCTTGAACAACTGATAAATTGTTCAAGTGCATACATTACCTATTATCTGTGAAACATACATTGGCAAGTGAAGCAGTTGTGCTTTTTATCAATCCCCATAGTGCAACCTAATGGGTAATGGTGTTATAGAAATTGGGGACTTCTGCCTCCCCGTTGAAGAATAAAAAGAGAGAAATTTACGGAAGGGGTTTTTAGTTTGATACTTATATTGACATCCAGAGATTTAAACATTTTCTGAGAAAGCTAAACGTAAAAAAAAGCATTATGCAGAAAAATGTAATAATGTGGTTAGTAATATTGAGGATAAGGAACAATTCAACATTCAATCAAGGTGTCAGGAAATAAATTCATAGATGTAGAATAAGATTAGAAGTAGAACGTAGTTTAAGATTTTGGTGGAAGGAGATATGAAAAACATAAAGTTACCAAGAGGAAAATTTCAGGACTTTAGATGAAGCATGTGACAGACCATAAAATGTATAGGCATATTTATTGTCAAGGAGTATATCTAGCACATAATATATACATGCAGAATTCATATATGTACAAAACACGAATACATTAACCGCTTCCTGACCAGCCGCCGCAGTTTTACTGTGGCAGAATGGCACGGTTAGGCGAATCGCCGCCATGTTACGTCAGCCGCGACGATCGGAACCGGTCAATCCCCAAGCCCAGGCCAATGATATCTGGACCTGCTGATCGCTCCTGGTGAATGAGATCCTTCCCCTGCATGTGTAAGTGTAAACACTGCAGGGGAAGTGATGTCATTTCCCCTTGTGGAAGTCTTTTCGTTTCAGAGAGAGGAGAAATAACATCTAACCGTGAGTTGCAACAACACTACACTGACATCAGTACACATAGGCACGTATTTCACCACCCGATCGCCCCCCCAGTTAACCCCTTCACCCCCTGTCACTGTGTCACCCAGTGCAGTGTACATATTTTTTTTTTTGATCACTGTACTGGTAGGGTACTTAGTGAAGGCCCAGATAGGTCTAGGGACCCAGCTAACCCCCCTAATAAAGGTTTAACCCCTTGGTCACCCCCTGTCAACAGTGATCACTGTATTAGTGTGTCACGGGTGACGCTGGTTAGCTAGATATTTTTTTATAGCGTCAGGGTACCCGCCGTATATTACCCAATAAGGGTTTAACCCCCTGATCACCCGGTGGGTGACATCAGTTTCTAGCATCAGTCAGGGTCTGCGTCGCCCCAGGCAGCGTCAGATTAGTGCCAGTAGCACTAACACGCACGCACCATACACCTCCCTTAGTAGTATAGTGTCTGAACGGATCAATATCAGATCTCATCAGAACTATATTAGCGTCCCCAACAGTTTAGCGTTCCCAAAAACGCAGCGTTAGCGGGTTCAGCCCAGATAGCTGCTAGCACCTGTGTTTACCCCTCTGCCCAAGTGCACCCAAGTGCAGTATCAGTCAATCACTGTCAATCACTGTCACTTACAAAAACACAACACACATAACTGCAGCATTCGCAGAGTCAGGCCTGATCCTTGCGAATGCTAACAATTTTTTTGGTAGCGTTTGAATCAGTCGCTGACAGGTGCTTTTTTTCCTGTGAGTCTCATTACTGTACCAGTAAATTTAGAGACCAAAATGTCAAATCAAAGGTACAGTAGTGAAGAGGCCTACACGTTTCGGAACATGACAGATAGTGAACAGGAAGTCATTCATCTGTCAGATTCAGACTCAGAATACGAACCAGTAGACAGCAGCAGCACCCTGACAGATAGCTCTGACGATGGAGTTGTGGTCCCTGCCAAGGTCAGGCGTACCCGACCCAGTTCTTTTGCTTTCGTTGAGGTGAAAGAACGGCAGGGCTCTCGTATGGAGCAGAGAGCCAGTACCAGTGCCTCTCATCTTTCTGGTGAACTGGCAAGCACCAGCGGCCTAGTACATCCTGGTCGTACATCCAGCACTGCAGTATCACATGGTGACATGGCGAGTCCCAAAAGTGCAGTTAAAGCTGGTGAGGTGGCTAGCACGAGTAGAGTCCTGCAGCCACCAAGAAGACAAAGACAGGCCAGTCGAGCCCATTGTGCCCTTCCTGCTGCATTTGCCAATCCTAATTGGGAGCCCAGCACTTCTGCAGCACCCGTATTTCCCCCATTCACTGGCCAACCCGGAATTCAGGTGGAAACAGTTGATTTTACGTCACTTGATTTTTATTCACTGTTTTTCATGGAAGATCTCTATAGATCTATTGTGGACCAAAGCAATTTATATGCTGCTTAATTCATCGCCACTAATCCCCAGCTGACCCTTGCTAGAGATTGGAAACCTATTTTTATATATTATATATACATTATATATTAAACGGTTTCCGAATTTAAGACCTACCTGGGCCTATCCCTCCTCATGGGCATAACTAAATAGAGTGAGTTGCGGTCATATTGGTCCACTGACCCAATTCACCATACAGCGCCTTGCAAAAGTATTCACCCCCTTGGCATTTTAACTATTTTGTTACATTACAGCCTTTAGTTTACTGTTTTTTTTAATCTAAATTATGTGAAGGATCAGAACACAATAGTCTAAGTTGGTGAAGTAAAATTAGAAAGATATATACATAAAACTATTTTTCAGCAATAAAAAACTGATAATTGGCATGTGCGTATGTATTCACCCCCTTTGTTATGAGGCCCATAGAAAGCTCTGGTGCAACCAATTACCTTCAAAAGTCACATGATTCATGAAATTATGTCCACCTGTGTGCAATCTAAATGTCACATGATCTGTCATTACATATACACACCTTTTTGAAAGGCCCCAGAGGCTGCAACACCTAAGCAAGAGGCACCACTAACCAAACACTGCCAAGAAGACCAAGGAACTCTCCAAACAAGTAAGGGACAATGTTGTTGAGAAGTACAAGTCAGGGGTAGGTTATGAAAAAATATCCAAATCTTTGATGATCCCTAGGAGCACCATCAAATCTATCATAACCAAATGGAAAGAACATGGCACAACAGCAAACCTGCCAAGAGACGGCCAGACACCAAAACTCACAGACTGAGCAAGGAGGGCATTAATCAGAGAGGCAGCACAGCGACCTAAGGTAACCCTGGAGCAGCTGCAGAGTTCCACAGCAGAGACTGGAGTATCTGTATATAGGACGACAATAAGAGGTACGCTCCATAGAGTTGGGCTTTATGGCAGAGTGGCTGGAAGAAAGCCATATCTTTCAGCAAAAAACAAAATGGCACGTTTTGAGTTTGCGAAAAGGCTTGTGGGAGACTCCCAAAATGTATGGAGGAAGGTGCTGTGGTCTGATGAGACTAAAATTTAACTTTTTGGCCATCAAAGAAAACGCTATGTCTGGCGCAAACCCAACACATCACATCACCCAAAGAACACCATCTCCACAATGAAACATGGTGGTGGCAGAATCATGCTGTGGGGATGTTTTTCAGCAGTGGAGACTCGGAAATTGGTCAGAGTTGAGGGAAAGATGAATGGTGCTAAATACAGGGATATTCTTGAGCAAAACCTGTACCACTCTGTGTGTGATTTGAGGCTAGGACAGAGGTTCACCTTCCAGCAGGACGATGACCCCAAACACACTGCTAAAGCAACACTTTAGTGGTTTAAAGGGAAACATGTAAATGTGTTGGAATGGCCTAGTCAAAGCCCAGACCTCAATCCAATAGAAAATCTGTGGTCAGACTTAAAGATTGCTGTTCACATACACAAACCATCCAACTTGAAGGAGCTGGAGCAGCTTTGCAATGAGGAATGGGCAAAAATCCCAGTGGTAAGATGTGGCAAGCTCAAAGAGACTTATCCAAAGTGACTTAGAGCTGTGATAGCCGCAAAAGGTGGCTCTACAAAGTATTGACTTTAGGGGGGTGAATAGTTATGCACATTGACTTTTTCTGTTATTTTGTCCTATTTGTTGTTTGCTTCACCCTAAATAAAAAAAAAATTGTGGGTATGATCTGTAAATTAAATGATGCCAATCCTCAAAGAATACATGTTATTTCCAGGTTGTGAGGCACAAAACATGGAAAATGTCAAGGGGGGTGAATACTTTTGCAAGGCACTTTATGCCCATGTTCTCTGCCTCCATGACCAGGACATGATACAAGCAGATCTTGCGGTTCATGCACTTCAATGATAATGAACTCTGTCGTCCTTGGGGTGACCCTGTATTTGATCGGCTCTACAAATCTCGACTCCTCATAAACCACTTCAACATTTTGCAGCCTTGTTTACTCCCCATCAAGTTGTCTGCGTTGATGAGTCCCTGATTAAGTTTTCTGGCCACTTGTCATTCAAACAGTATCTTCCCAGCAAGCGTGCCAGATTTGGGGTCAAGATGTATAAGATCTGTGACAGGGCCACAGGCTATAAATATAGGTTTATAAGGGAAGAGATAGTTACCTGCAGCTGGAGAACTGCCCAGACTACATAGGGAGCACTGGTAAGATTGTGTGGGACTTGGTGTCATCCTTGATAATAAACAGAAAAGGAGCGCACTCACATAGCCACATCCGTAAATTGAAGGAATGAACAAGGAAAAAAGGTGTACTATAGCAGTAAACCTAGGTCAGACTTTAGAGGCTTAGGAAACAACAAAGAAGATGAGAACAAACACTATTTATTGAAAAATACACAATATGAATAGAACAATACAGAAAAATTAGAAATCATGTATACTGATACATAATGTGCAGTGAGCCCTTGTGTATCTACGCGTTTCACCATTGGGCTTCTTCAGGATTCAGTCAAGGTTCTACAGATAGCAAATAAATAGAACAGACCTCATTGTCTTGCAGAGAGATATGTCTCAATTATAAGTATCCAGAAACTGGTTCAGAGGGTACCATCCCACTATAAACAGGTTCTACTACACTACCGTCAGGATCTATGCACAGATAGGTCAGGCCAGCCCAATCTAGTAAACACTGCTAGTTATGCCGCATACACACGGGCGTACTTTTTGTTGGACTGAACTCTGACAGACTTTCCGTCGTAGTTCTGACGGAGTTCCGACGGAGTTCCGCTGAAACAGACTTGCCTACACATGATTACACCAAAGTCCAACCATCTAGAACGCAGTGACGTACATCAGGTCCGACGAGAGGAAGTTCAATAGCTCGTGTGCCACCCTTTGGGCCCCTTCTGCTAATTACGAGTTTACCTCGTGTTAGTAGAAGTTTGGTGAGAGACGATTCACGCTTTTCAGACTCGTGTTTTTCAGATCGTTTAACTGTTGTTCAGTTTGTGCTTGAGAGGTTTGTATTTGCTTTTCAGTGCGTGTAGTCAGTTTGCATTGATCTATTCAGTGTGTTCTTGTCCGCTCGTTGCTGATTTTCAGCTCGCTCTTCACAGGCCTTGCTGTTCTTCAGTGCATTCTGTTAAGTTCGTTCTGACCAGCCGACCATTTTGAAGCCATGTAGCGTGTACGTACTCATCGTAGAGTTCATGCTTTGTATGTGCTTGGTGCTGTAGTTCATTCTTCAGCCCAAACCCAGTCCATGAACAGGGCGAGGAGGAGTTCATGGACGAAGAATTGGTTGCTCCAGCGTGACCAATTCTCTCACATGCCTTTGCTTTGTGAGATCAGTGAGAATAACCCTGAGGATTTCAGGAACTCTCTCAGGATGATGGACCCCGTTTTTCACCATTTGTTGCCTTTGTTGACCCCTTATATCAGCAGGCAGGATACCTGCATGAGGCAAGCCATCACTCCGGAGCAGAGGCTAGTCGCCACGTTGTGGTACTTGGCGACTGGGAGACAGGCATCTCCCCCCCAGGCTCTGGGGATCATTTTCCAAGAGACCTGTTCTGCCATCATCCAGGTCCTGCAGAAGGACTATATTAAGGTAAGATTTATCCTTTAACATCACATTTTATTGTATTTAATGTTTGCTAATGTATTGTATTTCTTTACGCAATCCCTAATTACCATGATTACAATATGCTGTGAATTTCCCCTTTGTCCTCATGCATGCTGTAATCTTTTAATGCTCCTTTTTTGTCCTGCATGCATATTTACCTTCACTAACCTCCCCAGCATGCTATGCTGGGCCCATATCTACCTAATCTAGTCACTTAACAATGTATTTTGTCAGCTCCATTGTTGTGCTTTACCCTAAATTTTTTCCAAATGGTCTGTGTGTCCTTAAATTGATTTTATAATCCCCCCTAAAATTTATCTAAATGGTCTGTGTGTCCTTAAATTGATTTATAATCCCCCCCTAAAATTTATCCAAATGGTCTGTGTGTCCTTAAATTGATTTATAATCCCCCCCAAAAATTATCCAAATGGTCTGTGTGTCCTTAAATTTATTTATAATCCCCCTCCCCTCAAAATGTATCCAAATGGTCTGTGTGTCCTTAAATTGATTTATAACTCCCCCTAAAATGTATCCAAATGGTCTGTGTGTCCTTTTTTTTTTTTTTTTTTTTTTAATTTAAAGAAGGTTTTATTGAACGTTCACATGTAGTCCAGCAATAATCACTGTTCATGTTGCATTTACAGTTACATCATTAATACCAATTAGGTTCACGTCCATGTATACAGTAATTTTTCCATCTATTTTGTCAATCTGTTGCATTTCTCCAGACATCTACAATACAGCTTTCCCTGTTTTGGCTATCACCGCCCACATTGTTATTGTTATACAGTCTGTTTCGCTCCCCCTCATCTGGATTAAAGAGATTGCAGGAGTCTAGGCATCACCAACTCTCTTGGGCTCAGTCCCGGTGTGTCTAGCCATTTTTACCAGATACGTTCATACCTACTTGGGCATCCCCTGTGTTGGTATATTAGTTTTTCCCTGATAAGGGTTTGTCCCATGTGTTCCACCCAGGAGCCCCTGGTGGGTGGCAGTGTTGATTTCCACCCCATTAGGATAAGTTTCCTGGCCTGAAATAGAGCCCTAGAGAAAGCGACCCTATCCATCTCCTCCGGGATCTCCTCCTCCAGGACTCCCAGCAAGCAACACTTAGGATCAGTGGGAACCTTTGTCTGAAATACTTCATTGAGCGTGCCCAGCACCCCATTCCAGTACCGATGGAGCTTCGGGCAGCGCCATAGAAGGTGAATAAGGTCTCCATCATGCTGCTGACAGCGGGAACATAAAGGGCTTGTCGCCCTGCCCATCTTGTGCAACTTCTTAGGGGTGTAATGTACCCTCAAAACTATGAACAGTTGGGAAACCTTTTGTGCTACATTAAGGGAGCAATTAGATATGGACTGAAGAGCCTCCTCCCACTGTTCATCTGTGATTTGGCCATGATCCTTCTCCCAGGCAGGAGCCGCCTTGCATGGATAAGCCCGCAAGTGTCTCACCAGCAGCATCTGGTAGCATTGGGATATGATTCCTTTGGTTTCCCTACTAGACTGTAGCACATGAAATACCGGAGTGGGTGACAATGTCCACTCAACGGCATTCCCCTGCGCAGCAACCGCGTGTCGCAACTGAAGGTACGAGTAAAGCATATTATTCGGTAGGTTAAAATTGGCTTGCAGTTCTGTGAAAGGGAGCAGTTTACCGTCCCCAAATATATGAGAAAGTAGTTTTACCCCGTGCTTACACCATCTAGACTTTTGCTTTAGTTTTCCCAGTTCACTATAGGAGCGGTTGTCCCATATTGGACTGAAATCCGTGAACCCTTGCACCTCCTGGATTTGTCTGACCTTATTCCATATTTTCTGTACCAGTGACAGGGTTGGGGCCTTTTTGTTGGATTTCGCAAACAGCTGGGCCTCAAGACCCATAGGGATGGTCTCTGCTCCAGAAGCAATCAGCATCAACCGCGCTGCTGAGCCCTGTGGTTCTGGAGCCATAGAGCCAACCAACTGCTGCAATTGGGACGCTATGTAGTACAACCAGGGGTTGGGAACCGCCAGCCCCCCATTGTCCTTAGACTGCTGCAACTGTTCTAGCTTGATTCTGGGATGTTTGGTATTCCATAGTAATTTACGAAAAAGGGTATTTACTATTCTGAAAATTTTTAGGGGGATTACTACCGGTGTATTGTGCAGGAAGTATAATAATTGGGGCATTAGAATCATCTTAATTAAGTTGGCTTTACCTGCCAGGGACATTTTTAAGTTATTTCATGTATTTATTTTATCTTGAAAACGTGAAAGCAGGGGGTATATGTTTAGGGAGCAGTAGTCTCCAATCCTGGGCGCTATTTGTATGCCCAGATATTTGAAACTAGCAACTAGAGGGATGGGGCAATGGTCAGGAAGCGCGACCCCATGATCTCCGTCCAGCATCATCAGGGCTGACTTGGACCAGTTTATGTTTAGCCTGGAGTAGTGACCAAACAGTTTTATTATAGACATTGCCTCTGACAGTGAGTTGCTCGGGTCCCCCAGAAAGAGTAACATGTCGTCTGCGTACAACATTATTTTTTCATGCAGAGTTCCATAATGGAACCCTTGAATCTGGTCGCTGTCTCTTATAAGGGCTGCTAGGGGCTCTATCGCGATCGCAAAGAGCAGTGGGGACAGAGGACAACCTTGCCTCGTCCCCCTGGCCAGAGCAAAGGCATGCGAGACCCTATCTGTCATTCGAATATTGGCCTGAGGGGACGCATACAGCAGTCTAACCCATGTTATAAACCGTTCCCCAAATCCAAATTTGTCTAATACTGCCCAGAGATATGTCCAGCTAACGCTGTCAAAAGCCTTGTTGGCGTCTAGGGATAGCAGTGCTCTCTGACCCACATTATCTGCCTGCAGTTGCATATTAAGGAACAGTCTTCTCAAATTGGTGGCTGTGGACTTTTGGGGCATGAAGCCCGCCTGGTCTTGGTGTATAATGGAGGAGATGACCCCGTTGACCCGAAGCGCCAGGACCTTTGCAAGAATCTTTACATCACTCTGGAGCAATGAAATAGGTCTATAGGAGCCGGGGTCAACCGGATCCTTCCCCTGTTTAAGAAGTAAAATCACATTTGCCCTTGCCATAGATTCGGGAAGTCTGCCTGTGTCCAGGCAGGCGTTAAATACTTTGAATAGTTCAGAAAGTATCTGTTCGCCATACTGAGTATATACCTCCATAGGGAGGCCATCCCCACCCGGTGCCTTACACGTGGGAAAAGAGCAGGCCGCCACCTTAAGCTCTTCCAAGGTTATCGGGGCATCCAATTGTTTCTGTACTGCTGCCGATAATGAAGGCAAATCAATCTTGGACATATATTTTGCTAGTTCTGCATCCGAGTAGGCATCCCCCGGCCTATAGAGGTCTTCATAGAAGGATGCCAGCTCGGATATGACAAGTTCCGGGGAATTGACTACTTTCCCATTGGCAGCCCGAATGGCTCCGATGGCTGGTGATTGCTGTTGTGATCATGCAATTTTTGCCAGTAGGCGGCCCGTCTTCTCCCCCTCCTCATAAAATGCTAACTTCGTGAAGAACCTTTTACGTTCCGCAGTGGAGGATCTCAGCCGGTCCAGGGAGTCCTGGGCCGACATCCATGCCTCCCTGGTGGAGTCGGTAGGGTCAGTTATGTAGGCAATTTCTAGTTGCTTTACCAAGTCCCCAGCCTGTTCTAGCAGGACCGAGGAGTTGTGTTTAACCTGTTGTATTTCCTGGATAAAAATCCCTCTCAGATGTGCCTTAAAAGTCTCCCATTTCAAATGGGCATCGTGTAGATATCTGTGTGTTTTGAAGAAAACCTCAATCTGAGTTGCTATTCCCTCCTGTGAGACAAAGAGTTTTAACCAGAAAGCATTCAGCTTCCACGGGGCTTTAGGTAGGTTGCTGGGGGGTCTAGTAGTTAACCACAAAGTCAGTGTGGAGTGATCCGACACTCCTCGTGGAAAATATTCCACTTTGGATATGTTGCTTACCAGATTTGGGGTACCTATGCATAAGTCAATACGTGATAGCGACCCATGTGTCTTGGAAAAACAGGAAAATTGCTTGCATTCTGGGTTACGATTGCGCCAAATATCTATCCATCCTACTTCTGCAAGTAAACGACTGAGAGCAGTGCCCCGTCCACCCCCAGGGGGTTGTACAGGTGGATGCCTGTCTAGTTTAGGGTCTAAGTAACAATTGAAGTCACCCATTATCAATACCGGAATATCCGGTTTGTTAGCTAAATAGGAAATTAACAAATGCAATAGCTCTCTGGAGAATGGAGGGGGCACATATACAAAAGCTAATATCAAGGTAATCGTATACAATTTACAGTGCAAAAACACAAATCTTCCAGATATGTCTACTAAGGAGTCTAGCTCCTGGTACACTAGGGCTTTGTGTATCAGTACACTTACTCAGCGCGAAAAAGCGGAGTAAGTGGAGTGATAGGCCTTGCCGACCCATGCATATTGCAAGAAGCCAACCGTATCATCCCGCAGGTGGGTTTCCTGCAGGCCAATCACAGCTGGATGGAATTTCCGCAGTCCGGTTGAGATCATGGACCTTTTCAATGGATCGTTCACTCCCCGAACATTCCAGGTCACTATGGGTGTATCAGACATTGCAGAAGTTCAGTCCAGTTCCTAGCTGTGTAGCAAGGTCTCATATTGTCTTGCAGCAGTTCCGGGGATCTCCAGTCAGCAGTGCCTTCATAAACTAAAGTGGCCAGCCGGCCACCTGGGTCACAGGGCATGTCGGTGATGCAGTTCAGACATTGGAGAAGCAACAAAATGTCACAGAAAAACTGTATACTCAATTGCAGAGTAAAGTGAACCAAGTGGTAGGTCCAGGAAAAAAGAAAAAGGACTTGTGAAACAATCCCCGCTGGTTGTGCCACGCGGAGGGGTATCAGATTGTGCGAGGCTCGATAGGCCCCAACCGTGCCAACAGGGCACAACATCTTAAGCCATAACAACAGTGGCAACACGTGAAGTTCAGTCGCGGAGCATATCCGCCATCCACCCAAGTGGTTATTTGACACTTGCAGTGAGCTCATAACGTTGAAATTTCCACGCTGGTGCTAGGTGGTAAGGAAAAGTCCTCTGTGTAAGGAGTAACAGTGACGGTGTAGTGTGGGCGCCCTTTATCCCTGTGGCGAATGGAACAAGTGAAGTCATCCATCTTCATTGTCGCGTCTGCGGCGACGCAGGTCTTGCTCATTTCGGTCTAGCCATCCTGCAGCATCTTGCGCGTTTTCAAAAAAGTGATTTTGATCCCCAGCTGTAATTCGCAACTTGGCAGGGAATAACATTGCATATTTGAGCTGTAAGCGTTGCAGCCGTTTCTTGACGTCCGCGAATTTGGATCTCCTGCGCTGCACTTCGGCTGAGAAGTCGGGGTAAAAGGAGATTTTGGTTCCGTTAAACTGCACAGCCCCTTTTTCTCTGGCTAGTCGTAGCACTACTTCACGGTCATGATAATTAAGGAGCCTGGCCAGCATCGCTCTAGGGGGATTTCCAGGTGGTAGAGGTCGTGGCGGCACTCGATGCGCCCGTTCCACCGCATACAGGGGAGAGAAGGCCTCTTTACCAAATATTTCCTGCAGCCACTCTTCGACGAACACTGTGGGGTCTCTGCCCTCCACCTTCTCCGGGAGCCCCACTATGCGAACGTTATTGCGTCTCAGGCGGTTCTCGATGTCGTCAGTCTTTTCAAAGGCCTGGTGTGCGTGTTGTGCAGCCCCCCGTACATCTCTGGTTAAATGAGGCATCTGATCTTCTATGTCACTTACTCTCCCCTCCACTGCTGCGGTTCTCTCCCTGATTTTTTGAATGTCCTGGCGGAGGAGAGAGACGGTCTCCTTCAGTCCCCCAAATTTTTCCTTAAGATCATCTACTGAGGCAGTGCATCTATGGACTGCATGTAAGATTTCACTGAGTGTAGGCTGGGGACTGTCTTCCACTTGTGAATCAAACAGGCCTGGCATAGGATCCGGAACAGATTCCATGATGTTTGTGTCTTCTGGCCTGTCTGTGTCATCCCTGCTTGCCTGCTCCATGGACACTGCTGGGGTCTGTGTGCTGGTCTGTGTGGAGTCTGCAGAGCCTGCCAGTTTCTGTGCATAGTATAGCATATCCCTGGGTTGGTCGTTGGCCTTAGGGGGTTTCTGTGACTTACCCCCCTGGTCTGCTTTCTTGTCCTGGCCTCGTGGCGTTCTCTGTGGCTGAGATGTCCAGGCGCCATCTTGGAAGTCCGGAGCGGCCGAGGCCGCGGCTTCACCGCGGTTTCCACGGGTCATCATACCCCCACACTGCAGCTGTATCTGTGTCCTGGGGTGTCAGGGAGGCTGTAGCTACCGAACACTGCGGTTTTTAGGCGCTGGGAACAGCGAGGATAGGATCGTTAGGAGGATCAATAGCGGGAGCTCCGGTGAACAGGTCTGTTCACATGCCGCGCTAGGCCACGCCCCCCCCCGGTCTGTGTGTCCTTAAATTGATTTATAATCCCCCCTAAAATGTATCCAAATGGTCTGTGTGCCCTTAAATCGATTTATAACCCCCCCTAAAATTTATCCAAATGGTCTGTGTGTCCTTAAATTGATTTTTAATCTCCCCCACCCCCTTAAATTTTATCAATGGGCCATCAGAGGGGGTGAGGAATCTGATAAGTGGGCCTTATATTTTAGTCTTTAAATAATACTTAAAATTAATGTTATACTGAAGTTGGGCAAGAATGTTTTTTGTGTAATCTGCTTGCAATGTTATGTGCAAAAGTACTTATATTTTTTTTCTTGTTTGACTCCCCAGCTTCCTTCAACTCCACAGGAATGGCAAACTGTGTCATCCCATTTTGCCACCCGTTGGACCTTCCCAACTGTGGAGGAGCTATAGATGGGAAACACGTCCACAATGTGCCACCACCCCATTTGGGGTCATACTATTTCAACTATGAGGGGTTTCATAGTATTGTATTAAAGCCGGCGGAGTCGGCCCAATATGAATTTCTATATATGAACGTGGGGAAGAATGGCCGGATGTCAGATGGAGGAGTCTTCGCCCAGACAGAGTTCCACCAGCATCTCCAGAGTGGTGGCCTGGGATTGCCACCTGATGCGAATAACGTGGAAGGACTCCCCTTTGTCTTCATTGCAGATGAAGCCTTCGGTCTGGGCGAGCACCTGATGAGGCCATTCCCCAAAGGACCCTCACCCCGGAGAGGAGGGTTTTTAACTACCGGCTGGCCAGAGCGAGAAGAGTTGTGGAGAATGGCCAGCCAGTTCCGCCTGTTTCAGACAGCAATCCACATGGCGGACTACAAACTTAATCACATTGTCCTAGCATGCTGCATCCTGCACATTTTTTTACGCAAAAATTTAAGAAATTATATTGCATCACTTGGGCCTGATGCCGGACTTACAGAGAATCCTCTGACGGGCCTGGATACTGGCCGTACTGGCTTGGCCCCCCAAAGCACCCGTCAAGTTTGGGATAGATATGTTGATTTTTTTACGGGTAGGGGGGCCATTGCAATGCCAGAAAATCTCTAATTTTTATTAACAAAAAAAAATATCTGATAAAATCTAGAAATGTATTTATTGCTTGCTTTTCTTTTTGGCTGTCTCCTAGTTTCTCCTGCTGCACTTGTACTGTAGTGCCAAGTGTATTTTCCTTTAGTAAATAAGCCCCATTGTTACTGTAAACACAAAATTATACTTACAAAACTGGTATTGCGCATTGAAAGAAGAAGCCACACATTGTTGATTACCTAACTTTTTAATCTGTGCACATTCACATGTGCGTTTAGATTAAAAAAAAAAAGATTTACAGTATAAATTTTGATTTATTTACAAAATATATAATATTTTTTTTCTTTAAAATTGTTTTTGTTTTGTTATTTTTTTATTAGAAAAAATATATATATTTTTTAAATTTTTTATTTGTTTTTTTGAAACCAAAATTTATTTAGTATTTTTTTTTTCTTTAAAAAAAAAATATTTTTTTAACAAACAGGCATTTTTTAAAACATACAACATACACACAACTCTGGAAGTTAACAAAGTTCCACATCTCTAAAATGAAGGCAATATCAGACATTATAGTGACAAAAATGTCTTGATATTGCCCTAAAATCAGATGGGGTGATGTCACCCCTGTAAAAGCCAAATTTTGAAGATGCACACAAATTTGGATTCCAAATGGGTAATGCCAACATGTGCTATCTCCCATCATGGGGGATCAATAGACGTGATTTGTGTGTGCAATCCCTTCCTCTCACCTACTAGCGTTATGAGGAAGGGGTTGCACCCACAAAACGCATACTTTGAGATCCCCTAATGGCAGATAGCACACGTTGACACACCGTGTGCATCTTCAAAATTTGGTTTTGAAAATTGGACACAATCCTAAAAAAATTTAAGGCCAGAATCTGGTCATATAAAAAGGAAATGAAGAACATGATCGACAAAGGGATTAAATTCTCCCCAAAACATCAATCATGTTCTTCATTTCCTGATGCATAATGTCTAGCTGATTGCGCATGATGTCCAGCCTATTGTGCATGACATCAATATCCCCATTCCAGGCCATGAGCTGGCCAATCAGTCTTTGTGCGCTGTCTGTTGAAAAGGGTTCCACGGCTTCCCCTTCCACAACCAGCACATCACCTAAAATTGATGAAAAAAGATGTATTTAGAAGTATGCAGGCATACATTGATTACCTGAAGGTGGGGTGTCAGACACTCACCTGGTGGGGTGCCCATGTCCCCCAGTTCCTCCACCTCTCCTTCCTCCACATCCTCGGGGGGGAGCTGGTGCAGGTATACTTAGCACACAGATATTAGAGTCCAGAAATAGGAATATGAAACATTGTATTGAAGTGGTGTACAATTGTCTGTTTGGGCAGAGATCCAAGTTAAAGACATGATTAAAATGCCCTTTTAAACAAGCTGGATTACTTACCTTTGTTGGCCAAGTTTCACAGTCCAGATTTGTAAACAGCTGCCGAGTGTCCTCTCCTTACATTCCACTGAATGAAGTTTGGTATTCATTCTAGTTTCAAAAAAAATCTAGACAACAATGTCCTAAACCTCTTTTAACCACTTGCTTACTGGGCACTTAAACCCCCCCCTCCTGCCCAGACCAATTTTCAGTTTTCAGCGCTGTCGCACTTTGAATGACAATTGCGCGGTCATGCAACACTGTACCCAAATGGAATTTTTATCATTTTTTCCCACAAGTAGAGCTTTCTTTTGAGGGTATTTAATCACAGCTGGGATTTTTATTTTTTGCTAAACAAACAAAAAAAGATGGAAAATTTTGAAAAAAAAAATCATGTTTCATAGTTTGTTATAAAATTTTGCAAACAGGTAATTTTTCTCCTTCATTGATATGCGCTGATGAGGCGGCACTAGTGGGCACTGATAGGCTGCAGTGATGTGCACAGATAGGCACAGTTAAGGCGGCACTGATAGGCACAGTTAAGGCGGCACTGATGGGGACAGATAAGGCGGTACTGATGGGTACAGATAAGGTGGCACTGATAGCCACTGATGGGTACTGATGGGTGGCACGAATGGGTGGCAAGGATGGGCACTGATAGGTACCACTGATGGGGGGCACTGATGGGTGGCACTGATGGGCAGTGATGGGCGGCACTGGTAGGTGACACTGATGGGCACTGGTAGGTGACACTGATGTACAGCACTGTTGTTGTGGCACTGATGTGGCCGCTGATGTGTGGCACTGTGGGCACTGATGGGTAGCACTGTGGGCACTGATGGGTGACTCTGGTGGGCACTGGTAGGCGGCACTGCTGCCTATTGCTAGGTGTCACTGGCAGGGGGCAGATGATCGCCGTGATCGGGACTGATGTCCCTCTCACAGCCGCCGGTGATCGGCTTTTTTTTTTTCCTCCTCACGCTGTCAGCGCGAGGAGAAAAAATAGTCGATTACCGGCTCTGTTTACATCACATGATCAGCTGTCATTGGCTGACAGCTGATCATGTGGTAAGGGGTCGGGACCGACCCCTTACTCTGATCTGTGATCAGGCAAGTCTCATTGACTCGCTGATCACCGAGCCTGCCGCGCACGCCCTGCAGGGGGCGTGCAGGCCGCTCGTGCATGGGATGACGTCAATAGATGTAGTCCCGGCAATGTAGGTCCGCGCTGTTGCTGTCATTTGGCAATAGCGCGGATCTGAAGAGGTTAATAAGACAAATTAGCAAGACCAAATGTAGTTAACCCTGTATCTGGCAAAAACATTGTATATATTTGCAAACAATGTTTCCTACAAATAATTTGTGTGTCCACGAACATAAAAGTAGCCATTTAAAACTGTACAAAAGTAAAGAAAAGCACATGGAGCAGCATGCAAGTTAATAATCAGAATAGGAAATACATGACAAGTACTTACTTTTTTTGAGCACTTTTTTTATTCTTCTGTACTGATCCAGGTCCCTGAGTTTTAGATCTGACCAGCGTTTCCTCAATTGGTCTTTTGAGCGGCGTATTCCAAAATTATGCTGCAGAGTCTTCACAACTTTGGACATGATTTTGGCCTTGCGTAAATTAGGCTGTGTGTATGGTCCATGCTTGCCATCATAATCTTTCCTCTGCAAAATTTCAACCATCTCCACCATCTCTTCAAAGGCCATATTGGAGGCCCTAAATCTTTTCTTCCCGGATCGGGACGTTTCGGGCTCCGGGCTTTCCTCCTCGCTTGTGGTAAAATTATGAACCACCTGTGTCTCCGGCCTGTTGCTCCTACTGCGCACCGTAGAGAGAAGGAGCGGAGAATATTCATCAAAAAGAACGTCAGGGGTGGGCAGCGCAGGTGGAGTTTCACGCATGCGCTGTGTATATAAAGCTAACACGCATGTGCTGTACGTATGTTCTGTGTGTAGAGAATGGGTGGCGAATAATCGCGAAAAAGAACGTCAGGGGCGGGCGACGCAGGCAGAGTTTCACGCAAACACAGTGTATATAAAGCTAACACGCATGTGCCGTATGTACATTCTGTGCACGGAGGAAAGAGAAACTGAAGTTACGAGCGTCCGGACCGAAGGTAAATTTTATTTACTTTGTAGCGGCCTATACTGCTTAAAGATTGAGGCCTATGTTGGGATAAGATTATGAAAGTTTAGGCTAACACTAGTGTTTTTGTCTTGTGTATTGTCTTACAGCAAAAATGAATCATAAGTTTAAGGACCCTGAATTTCTGACATCATTTATTGAGAAGTACAGGGAGATGAGGAATCTGTGGGAGGTCAAACACCCTCAATATTACATTAAACCAATAAGAGACGAGAAAATCGCTCTAGTGAATTCAAAGTTCACAGATGAGCGGATGGGAAAGCACACGTGTTGATGGTATTACACTATGGTCCATTGTATCCTTTCTTGGGTATACATCTGCTGACACCTACGATCCTATGAATTACTCGGTTCTCCACTGTGAGTTGCCAATCTGCCTTACAATCAAGCTGGTTTTCTGGGTTCAGCCGAGGTTTTGTTTTCTTAAAGAGACATCTGCTTTGTTTGGTCTGTTATCTGGTAAGGAGGCCCTCTATGTGGTGACGGCACACTTAACTTGATCTACTCACTAGGTGGTTACTTGTTTGTGCAATCCTTGTTTGTTCACAATGTGAGTGCATCCTTATTTATTGTACACACATTCATAATTTTTGTCAGTATTACTCTATGTAATTTTTTTGTTTATTTTGGTCAACACTAAACAATTATTTGTGAAATCTTTGCCAAACCCATGCTTAAGAGGTTTGCAACGCTTACATCTCATCCTGCAAATCAAAGGCCCGGGCTGGGTTATTAGCCACCTGCATATTTGGCTTATAATCTGGTAGCCATGTTTTTCACAAGGTGATGGTACACTTTCTGTGTTTATTCACTGGTGAACATCTATCAAATCTCCAGTTGGTCACAATATTTTGAACATTTTTTTACCTATTCACAATTTTTTCAATCACTATTTTTGAACTTCACTAGCACGATTTTCTCGTCTTTTATTTGTATTTGTGTTTATCCCACATTAATTGCAGCATTCGGGACTGGTTCACCCATATTTATTTGATTAGTGCCATTTTTTTTCCCATTACATTAAACCAGTAAGGAAGGCAACGCTGGAGAAACTTTGGACCCTTCCCTCCACCCTTCCCTCCACCCCAGCAGAGGCTGATGAGGACCAACCTGGCCTTCCATCCTGGAAGGACCGGATGCGACCATTTGGAGCCAGGTATATTATTTTTAGAATCAATTGTGCTCGCGCTAAAAATGTGAATTGAAAAAAATATGAATATATATAAACTGAGTATAAAATATAAACTAATTGTGCAGAAATATTAAACCATAATTAGTATGCTAATAAAAACATACATGTAAAAATATATATATATAATGTGCAATCCTTATATATAAAATTCACAAAGTGCATCCACATAAAAGTGCAATCCTTATATAAAATGCTGAAAGTGCATCATGCATGAATATAGACCTAATTAATAAGTGCAAATCCTGTGACAATCAAGTGTCCAAACAAAATACGATCAGCAGATTCAAACTGAAACAAAGAAGTGCAAGAAAACAGTGTCCATGAATTAAGTGTTCATCGTGCTTCTCCTGAAAAGTGTTCAAATCACAACAAGCTGGATGTGCTCTCCTGTGATCCCCCACTTGTGCTTGCGCTCACCTCTATTCGTGTGACACGGTAGTTAAACAGTGTCAAACACGCATTGGGGCCACTCCTGGGCTCACTCAGGATGCAATGATGTATGTCCAATCCTCAAAGGTAAAACATCATTCATAAAAGAGAAAAAGAAAGCTCCATGGTGTAATATAGTAAGGGATTTATTTAAAGTAAAAGAAGTTCCTCCAGGAGGGTACTCACAGTATGAACACTTAATTCATGGACACTGTTTTCTTGCACTTCTTTGTTTCAGTTTGAATCTGCTGATCGTATTTTGTTTGGACACTTGATTGTCACAGGATTTGCACTTATTATTAGGTCTATATTCATGCATGATGCACTTTCAGCATTTTATATAAGGATTGCACTTTTATGTGGATGCACTTTGTGAATTTTATATATAAGGATTGCACATTATATATATATATTTTTACATGTATGTTTTTATTAGCATACTAATTATGGTTTAATATTTCTGCACAATTAGTTTATATTTTATACTCAGTTTATATATATTCATATTTTTTTCAATTCACATTTTTAGCGCGAGCACAATTGATTTTATTTATATTCAAATACACGGAATGAAACGTGGTGAAGTGTTTGCTGCTTTAAATATAGTTGTTTTACTCCTTAGAGGCATTGGTCCACTTGTGGCTCGCAAGAACCCCACCTGTTTGTTTATATTATTTTTAGATATATTTAGTGTCCTAATATTAATGATGCTAACTAGATGTTCTAATTGATTATCTATTAAGGATTTTATACAAAAAATGATGTATACATATCAATTGACAGTGGTGGCCAAAAATGTTTATCACGAGCTTGAAAAAATGCTGGGGACACAATGATACTCTTTTATATGTATTAACATATAATTTGCAAGTCATGAGCTGAAAATTGTGTGTGATTGATGAACCAAGAAATGTCCTTTTTTTTGACACAGGATGAGCTCAGCCAGGATGAGGGTCTGGAAAGTGGCAGGCAGGAGGAGGCCGGAAACAGTGTCGGCCAGGAGGAGGCTGGGCCCAGTGTCAGCCAAGAGGTGGCAGGGCCCAGTAGGAGCCTCACCCAATCGCAGGTGCCTCCCCTCTGCCTTCAGACAAAAAGGCCCAGGAAGGTTACAGTGACAAAGGAGGCATCACTGCGCCTCATAAGAGAAGCTACAAATTTCCTCAAGAGCCCCCCGTACCTGAAGAGGCCTATGGCTGCTATATAGCCAGCAGGTTGCTCGAAGTGGAGAAGGGCCAACGCCTCCTCTGTGAAAATTTTTTTCTGATGTCCTTCACGAGGGGCGAGTTAACTGCCAACAGCCAAATAAATGAGCAAGCCCCTCCTCCTCCTCCTCCTGCCACAAGGCCACCACCAGAGCCACAGCCTCCAAGGAAGGCTGCAGGGCAGCGTGGAGGGAATGCTGCAGGGAAGGGTGCAGGGCAGCGTGAAGGGAAGGCTGCAGCGAAGAGAAGAACGTGATGACCTGGGTTCAGTCTGGTCTGACAGAAGACGCAGGCTGGTGTAGTACTATAGCCTGGGGACATATATGTCATATGCTGCTGGTCTTGATCTCTGGGATTCCCGGACCAGATTGTGCTCCCTATTATATGGACTCCTCAAGATCCCAATTTTCTTTTCCACAGACTTGATGTGTGCCCTGGGGCCAAAAGGCTTCACAAATTCCAAAAGTTTTCCAAGTGTTACCTTCATCTTTATTTTGTTAACCAGAATAAATGAATACTTTATTTTCTGAAAATACTTGCCTATGTGCTTTTATTAAAATACATTTTTAAAAGACAATGTCAAATTAACAAGGGACACCAACCTCCTAGAGGTTCCAAAAAATGAAAAATATCTAATGTTATTGTGGTAACTTTATACCATAAAAAAACAAAACAAACAAAAAAAAAAGGTTATTGTGGTAACTTGACACACAAAAAAAAAATAAATATATATATATATATATATATAGAGAGAGAGAGAGAGAGAGAGAGAGAGAGAGAGAGAGAGAGAGAGATCTCTAGAAAATATTTTTTTAACAATCCTAAAAAAAGATCTCTCCAAAAAAAATTGTGTAAACATTAGTATGGCGCGAAATAAGAGAAATAATCCATAAATCTGTTTGTGAGAACTCTGTGTGAATATGAGCAGCAAAACAACTTCGTTCTTCTAGCATTATAAAGAAGACAATACTGCGCTGCATTCAACGATCACAGAATTTGCAGCATGAGGAATGTGCTAGCTACAATACGAAAACACTAGTTTTACAAGACCAAGCACTTGCGTCTCGTACTTGCTTCAGAGCATGCGTCGTTTTTTGTCCGTCGGACCAGCATACAAACGAGCGGATTTCTCGATAGGAACTGGGTCCGGCGGAGTTCCGACGGAAAGATTTGAAACATATTCCAAATCTAAAGTCCGTCAGATTTTTGACAGAAAAAGTCAGCTGAAGGTCCGATGAAGCCCACATATGGTCGGATTGTCCGCCAGATTGTTCCGTCGGACCAGTCCGGTCGAAAAGTCCGCTCGTGTGTACACGGCA
This sequence comes from Lithobates clamitans, assembly GCA_037952925.1. NCBI lineage: Eukaryota > Metazoa > Chordata > Amphibia > Anura > Ranidae > Lithobates > Lithobates clamitans. The sequence continues at coordinate 977,001 of JBBGZY010001181.1, forward strand.
TAAGAGAGGAGCAGAAAAAGCCAGATGGTTCCAGGGACAGGGGCAAAATAATGCACAAAGAGTTGGCTCAGTACCAAAGAGGGAGGGGAGCCAACTATGGGCTTCAAAGCCCACCAAGCAATGAGGACACCCACTGGGAAAAATAGTCAAAATATGAGACTGAGAAATTGTCCACAATGTGTAGCAAAATTTGAATATTTAGACAATGATGTATGGCCCATGTGGCACCGTGCGATCTAATCGCCGGGGCTTACCCCAGCGGCTTGTAGATTCCCGTCTTACGCTGGGGGAGAGAGCCTGCTTGAAGTGTAATATTTGCTTGCTGTGAAGTAGAGGGATAATAATAATGTTTTCGTTCTGTCCTCCCTTCACGCAGACACAACGGTCCAAATTGCTACGGCGACTGGTGTTGTGGAGATACCCCTCTGTGTCCACGAATATAACCTTAATATAGGAGGGGTGGACCTCAACGACAAGTTGTTGGTGCCGTACCTAATTACCCATAAGGCCAGTTGCTGATACAAAAAAGTGTCTGTATACCTATTTCAATTGGTTCTGCTGAATGCTTATGTGCTGTACAAAGCTTCAGGACTAACTGGATCCTTCCTCAAATTCCAGGAAGAGATCATCACAGGCCTTCTGTTTCCAGACGGTGCTGTGTCCCTCCTGTCCTGGCCAACCTGGCATTGGTGATAGTTTCAAAACGCTACCACACACTAGTGGAGTATTAGCATAGGGTACAGCATTGCACAGTCCTAGGCATACTAACACAGGGTCTCGAAAGATGTGATGGCCATCACATTTTGAGAGACCCTAATCTGGAACGTTTACAGCAGGGATATGCAATTAGCGGACCTCCAGCTGTTGCAGAACCACAAGTCCCATGAGGCATAGCAAGACACTGGCAGCCACAAGCATGACACCCAGAGGCAGAGGCATGATGGGACTTGTAGTTTTGCAACAGCTGGAGGTCCGCTAATTGCATATCCCTGGTTTACAGTTTATATAAAAGTGCAAAAAAAAAATAAAAAACACACAAAAACACAAAAAATAAAAAAGGCAAAAATAGTTGTGGTTTTATTTTTCTTTTCTCTATTTTTCTCTCTCTTACGATAACTCTCTATTGTTCCCTCTCTTTTGTTACTGTATTTTAAAATTGTAATTTTATTTTTACTATTTTTTATTGTATTTGCTTTGCAGGTATGGTAAGTCTTAATGTTATTGTTAACCATCATTTGCTTAGCAGGTACGCCATTCAGCTGCAGCACGGATTTATTTACACTGACAGCAATAGCGTTTGCTCCCATGATACATAAAACTCCAGCGCTGTAGGAGGTGATTTCACCACCACAGTTAAAAAAAGAGCATATATGCCAAAGCATGGGGGCAGGGGTGGAGGAGCGATTTTCTCCTAACATTAGGGGCGGATTGCCCCCATGCTTCGGCATGTATTTTTTGGGCACAGATTGCATTAAAAAATGTTTTATTTTGACTATGTTTTATTGTATTTGCTTTGCAGGTATTGTAAGTTTTACTGTTATACTGTAATGTGACTTTGTTTTATTGTTCACCATCATTTGCTTAGCAGGTACGCCATTCAGCTGCAGCACTGATTTATTTATCTTGACAGCAACAGTGTTTGCTCCCACGATACATAAATCAGCGACTCCAGTGCTGTAGGAGGTGATTTCACCACCACAGTTAAAAGAAAATGGTGCATGTATGCCCATCATTAGAAGTGGGTGTATGAAGGGCGTTATTCTAATGGTGGGCTTACCCACCAATCAAACTTCAAAACAGGCTGCATGAAAAAAAGAACATTACAAATATGCCCAACAAGGACCAGCAACATACTGGCATGTTGCTGGACTTTGGTTATACCAGAATGATCATCTTGGTATCATTCTTTTCAGCCAGCGGTCGGTTTTCATGTACAAGCAATCCTAGTGGCTAATTAGCCTCTAGACTGCTTTTACAAGCAGTGGGAGGGAACGCCCCCCCCCCCACCATCTTCCATGGTTTTCTAGGCTCTCCTGTCCCAACAGGGAATCCGAGAATGCAGCTGGTGGTTCCGCCAGCTGACCATAGAGCTGATCGGAGACCAGAACAGCTCCAATCATCTCTATGACCTAAGAAACCAGAAAGCTACGAGCATTTCATGACTTAGGTTTTGCTAGATATAAACAGCGCCATTGGGAAATTGGGAAAGCATTTAATCACATTTTTAAAAAATGTATGTAGTTTGCTGCTGCTGTTTGTGCGCAATTTTAAAGCATGTCATGTTTGGTATCCCTGTACTCGGCATAAGATCATCTTTTTTATTTCATCAAACATTTGGGCAATATAGCGTGTTTTAGTGCATTCAAATAAAAAAAAAGTGTTTTGTTTTTTTTTCCAAAAAAATGCGTTTGAAAAATCGCTGCGCAAATACTGTGAGGAAAAAAAAAGTTGCAACACCCACCGTTTTAATCTATAGCGCCTTTGCTTTAAAAAATATATAATGTTTGGGGCTCAAAGTAATTTTCTAGCAAAAAGAAAAATCATTTTTTTTCATGTAAACAAAAAGTGTCAGGGTTTTGTCTTCAAGTGGTTAGAAGAGTGGGTGATGTGTGACATAAGCTTCTAAATGTGCATAAAATGCCAGGACAGTTCAAACCCCCCCAAATGACCCCTTTTTAGGAAGTAGACACCCCAAGCTATTTGATGATAGGCATGTTGAGTCCATGAAATATTTTATATTTTGCCACAAGTTTCAGGAAAACTACAAACTTTTTTTTCTTTTTCTTTTTTTTTTTTGCACAAAGTTGTCACTAAATTATATATTGTTCAAACATGCCATGGGCATATGTGGAATTACACCCTTAAACACATTCTGCTGCTTCTCCTGAGTACGGGGATACCACATGTGTGAGAATTTTTGGGAGCCTAGCTATGTACAGTACCGGGAAAACCAATCACCACCTTTAGGCTTTCTAAGGGTAAAAAATGGTGATTTCACTTCCTCACTACCTATCATAGTTTCGGAGGCCCTTAAATGTCAAGATAGCATAACCCCCCCAAATGACCCCATTTTGGAAAGAAGACACTTCAAGCTTTTTGCTGAGAGGCATGTTGTGTCCATGGAATATTTGATATTTTGCCACAAGTTTCGGGAAAATTACAATTTTTTTTTTTTTTACACAAAGTTGTCACTAAATTATATATTGTTCAAAGATGGCATGGTTATATGTGGAATTACACCCCAAAATACATTCTGCTGCTTCTCCTGAGTATGGGGATACCACATGTGTGAGACTTTTTTGGAGCCTAGCCACGTACAGGACCCCAAAAATCAAGCACCACCTTCAGGCTTTCTAAATGCGTAAAATTATGATTTTACTCCTCACTACCTATCACAGTTACGGAGGCCTTGAAATGTCGAGAAAGCACAAACCCCCCCCCAAATGACCCCATTTTGGAAAGTAGACACCCCAAGGTATTTGCTAAGAGGCATGTTGAGTATTTTACAGCTCTCATTTTTTTTTGAAAATAAATCTTTTTTCAATTTTCAAAACTTTGTGACAAAAAGCGAGATCTGCAAAATACTCAACATGCCTCTGAGCAAATAGCTTGGGGTGTCTACTTTCCAAAATAGGGTCATTTTGGGGGGTTTTGTGCTATCTGGACATTTCATGGCCTCTGAAACTGTGATAGGTAGTGAGGAAGTGAAATCACCATTTTACGCCCTTAGAAAGCCTGAAAGCGGTGATTGTTTTTCAGGGTCCTGTACATGGCTAGACTCCCAAAAAGTCTCACACCTGTGATATCCCTGTACTCAGGAGAAGCAGCAGAATGTATTTTGGGGTGTAATTTCACATATGCCCATGCCATGTTTGAGCAATATAACATTTAGTGACAACTTTGTGTAAAAAAAAAATTGTAATTTTCTCGCAACTTGTGACAAAATATAAATTATTCCATGGACTCAACATGCCTATCATCAAATAGCTTGGGGTGTCTACTTTCCAAAATGGGGTAATTTGGGGGTGTTTTGTGCTATCTTGCCATTTTATGGCCTTCGAAACTGTGAAAGGTAGTGAGGAGTGAAATCAAAAATTTACGCCCTTAGAAATCCTAAAGGAGGTGCTTGGTTTTTGGGGTCCTGTATGCAGCTAGGCTCACAAAAAATCACACACATGAGGTATCCCCATACGCAGGAGAAGCAGCAGAATGTATTTTGGGGTGTAATTCCACATATAATCATGGTACGTGTGAGCAATATATCATTTGGTGACAACTTTGTGTAATGTTTTTTTTTTTTTTTTTGTCATTTTTCAATCACTTGTGACAAAAAAATAAAATATTCAATGGGCTCAATGCGGTTTCAATGCCTCTCAGAAATTTCCTTGGGGTGTCTACTTTCCAAAATGGGGTCATGGGGGGGGGGGTTGTACTGCCCTGCCATTTTAGCACCTCAAGTGCTAAACTAAAAGCTGCGTAAATTCCAGAAAATGTACCTGTCAGGTCACCTGAGACCAGGTGACAGATGCACTCCATGTGAGTCAGGAGTGCACCTCTAAGGTAGTGGACCCTAGGACTGGCTGCTGCGGATTGAACCCTGGGAGGTTCAGGAAGCCGGTCTACCGGATCACTAACACATCCCACAGGGAGCTAGAGCATAGATTTCCCAGGGCACGGAGTCTAAGAGCCAGCAGGTTCACCAGAGCCTCTAGTGGCGAGGATGGACTGCGCTGCAGTCTGGCTGCAGGTCGTGGCCCCTCAGGGTCTCGCAGCTCACGCTCACAGTAGACTACAGGAGAAGAGGAAGGAGGCAGCAGGCTGGAACAGCAAGGATAGTAAGGGATAAGCCAAATGTCGGGGCGACTAGCAGACAAGGATAAACATAACACGCCAAAGGTCAGGGTCACAAGCAGACAGGGATAGTCGAAAACAGGCCAAGGTCGGTAACTGGAATCAGACTAGGAAACACGGCAAGTACACACGAAAGCTAACACATAATGGTTGATCAGCAACTTTGGCTTGCAATGCCCAGGTTAATATAGTGTTCTTAATTAGAGGCCGGGGTGGAGCTATGCTGAGGGAAGATTACTTAAACAGTCAGGTGAGGGTGGCTGGCCTCTAAAGGTGAACACAGGAGGAAAGGTGAACTGACAGACACACATTACTGCATAACCATGACAGTACCCCCCCCCCCCCCTCTTATGAGGCCTCCCCCTCCCCCGCCTGGGCCCAGGCTTAAAGGGAAACTCCAGATGGAACCTCCTCAACAGACGAGGAGCAAAGACCTCAGATGCAGTGATTCAAGACCTCTCCTCAGGACCAAACCCTTTCCAATGTATGAGGTACTAAAGAATGCCTTTACGGAGCCGGAAATCCAAAACTTGACTAACCTCGTACTTTAGATTATCCTCAGAGACCGGAACTGAGGTAGGGGGAGGACGAGAGGAATTATTGAGGACTAAAGGCCTTTTAGGAATGGGTATGGGCATTAGAAGACCATCAGGAGTCTGAGCAGGGTCCCCCAGACCCTTAAAGATGAGCTGGACATCCAGCACAGGACCATCAGACTGGGAAGAGGTCAGTGGATCCCTGAGGTCAGGTTGGTTAGAAGGCGACGTGTCACAAGAGTCAAGCTGGATAGCTGAAACAAAAACATAATGCAGAGAGCCCAGAAAGAAAGGTTGAAAACCCCACCTCTGATGGTATTGTGTGATGTGCAAATAAGTGCCAAAGTGCCAAGTGCAATATCACTATAGTGTTCCAGCCCCTATAAGCTCCAAGTGATTCAAAACTAAAAAAAGGGAAAATGGGGGGGTCTTAGACCCTCTAAAATGCAGTGTGAAAATAAAAATAAAAATAAATATGTGAACGAAAATTAATCAAAGAGGTTTGTAAATCTATAAATATATAACTTAGATAGTGATATTAGATATAGGATGGAATTAATCTAAAAGGTTTTTAAATCTGTATATATATATATATATAACTTAGATAGTGGTATAAATAGTGAATATAGAATTAGAGTAGTGGTTCAAAAAATTGATTAATAATAACAAGATTCAATAACAACATGAGGTCACATATAAAAGTGCAGAAAAAGGAAAAAAATCCAGCAAATCGTAAAAAAGTTCGTATAATATCTTCCACCCGACAACCTCCAGATTCTCTAAAGGTACAATCCCCCTGTTGTGTTTCCACTCACCGGAAACACAACAGGGGGATTGTACCTTTAGAGAATCTGGAGGTTGTCGGGTGGAAGATATTATACGAACTTTTTTACGATTTGCTGGATTTTTTTCCTTTTTCTGCACTTTTATATGTGACCTCATGTTGTTATTGAATCTTGTTATTATTAATCAATTTTTTGAACCACTACTCTAATTCTATATTCACTATTTATACCACTATCTAAGTTATATATATATATATATACAGATTTAAAAACCTTTTAGATTAATTCCATCCTATATCTAATATCACTATCTAAGTTATATATTTATAGATTTACAAACCTCTTTGATTAATTTTCGTTCACATATTTATTTTTATTTTTATTTTCACACTGCATTTTAGAGGGTCTAAGACCCCCCCATTTTCCCTTTTTTTAGTTTTGAATCACTTGGAGCTTATAGGGGCTGGAACACTATAGTGATATTGCACTTGGCACTTTGGCACTTATTTGCACATCACACAATACCATCAGAGATTAATAGCGGTTATTGGGTTATGGAATCCAGGCTACATTGAACGTCTATCTGCATTACACTTTCTTCTTGACATTTACCGACCCCCATGTGGGATACATATTTCTTCACATCTTTGTGCCTTTTTCCATAATATGATTTTTAATCAATAGACAAATATATATGCCAACTATCCCCTCTTGCACAGCGCCACTCCCTTATTTATATATGATTTATAGACCTATTTTTTGAGGGTATCCTTTGGTGCCCTCTGCCTGCATAGGGGGGCTGCAGTTGCAAGTACAACCTGTAGCGCGGATCTACTGTCTATAATATGAAAACCCCACCTGGCTGAATGGGGCAGTTTATCCAAAGGATGCATTGAGCCTCTTAGACAAGTTTGAATGGACATAGTAGTAGTAGGGTGAGGCCAGGTTACAGAAGGTCCTGAATAAGAAGAAGCAGGAAGCTCACTGGGCATAGGCTGGACTTTCATAACTGGTGCAGAGGCAGACTGAATAGCATCGCCAGGTGCAGCGACTACCACAATCGCATTGCAGGGCGTAGCGACTGTAGAGCTGGTGGACGAGCTAACCTGGCTGTACGTCCAAGGTAGTCCAGGGATAGGTAGGGGTAAATGGCCATGCAAACTGGAGTGAATGATCGGCTCAGGTTCACAGGGGGGCTCCTCTTCCAGAGTGCCACACGACCCAGAAAGTGCCTCAGCCTGACTATTGCAGGAGACATCCCAGAAATCGCTATATGCAGTGGGAAGAGCAGAAGATACTGGGATCGTGGCAACAGGAAGTTTCTCTTTTGGGGTAACCTTGAGTAGGCAGGAGGAGTAACAGGAGGAACCCCAAGTCAAGATCTGTCCAGCAGTCCAGTCAACGTGTGGAGAATGGAGCCGTAACCAAGGAAGACCTAATATGATAGGAGATGAAGCCTTAGGTAAGACAAGGAAGGATATCCACTCCTGGTGGAGTGTCCCTACCGACATCTTAACAGGAAGGGTCTGAAGCGGATAGTGCCATCAATCGCCAAAACCAACAATAGTGTTGTGAGGGGCAAAAGGGTAAGTATCATGGAAGATGCAGTTCCCCAGTCCATGAAATTGCCAGCTGCTCCGGAATCCAGATATGCCGAGACCGAACGAGAGGAAGCGCCAACATGAAGGAACACAGAAAGGAGAAGACGAGAAGGTGAAGGTGATATTTCAGGGTCCAATACTCCACCTTCCAGATGTATTAGCCCCAAGCGTTTTTCCGGACGAAGAGAACAAGTATCATAAAAATGACCTTTGACCTCACAGTAGAGGCACAGGCCCAGAGTTCTGTGCCTAGAGCGTTCTTTGGGAGATAACTTGGTTCGGCCCAGCTGCATAGGTTCCTCAGCAGGCAGGAGGTGCTCCTCGGAACGAAGAGAGGGGACAGGGAGCTCAGGATGCCTAAAGAACGGAGAGTGCTGGCATTTTTTTCCAGGGCCCTCTCCTGAAAGCGAATATCGATCTGGTTACACAAGGTGATGACACCGTCCAGATCAGCAGGGAGGGATCTTCCTGCTAACTCATCCTTCACTGTATCAGAGAAGCCATGTAAAAAGGTTGCAACTAGGGCCTCATTATTCCAGCTCAGCTCAGCAGTCAAAAAGGAAAATGAAGAGCGTACTGTCCCACAGAAGCGGACTCTTGATGGAGATGTAAAAGAGCGCTGGCCGCTGAGGAGACACGACCCGGTTCCTCGAAGATATTCCAAAAATGTTTCAAGAAATCAGACAGGCTAGAAACCACTGGATCATTCAGTTTGCACAAAGGAGCAACCCAGGCTAAGGCCTCGCCGGACAGAAGGGATATAATATAGGCTACCTTCGCCCGATCAGACTGGAAGTTTTGGGGCCGGAGTTAAAAATGAATTGTGCACTGGCTAAGGAACCCCCTGCAAGCCTTGGATTCTCCAGAGAAACAGGCCGGAGCTAGCAGTTGTAATGAATGTGTGGCTGCGACTGGTGCGATAGGTGCAGCAGCAGATAGCAGTTGAGGTTGTTGTACCCGGGGGTCCTAATAAGGCCTGAACCTGTTTAAAACGGGATGCCAAATCCTGAATGAATCGCATCACCTGGGTCTGATGCGATTCCTGGGTCTCAAGTCTGCGTGTATCAGCCGGGTCCATGGCTGATCAAACTGTCAGGTCACCTGAGACCAGGTGACAGATGCGCTCCGTGGGAGTCAGGAGTGCACCGATAAGCTAGTGGACCCTAGGACTGACTGCTGCGGATTGAACCCTGGGAGCTTCAGGAAGCCGGTTGTAACGAGCCCCTGCTCGCTCGGTTCCACTCTCCCGACACTCCTCTGTGGCTATTGAATCAGATTGCAACGTCTGATGGTTCGGTCACCCGATGCTCCGGGAATTGAACTGCAGCTATGTGCCGTTCAAATCCAGTTGTGCTAGCTCAGAACAAACACCAGGCAGGCTGTATGTAAGTTCAACCAGGAATCTCTTTTATTGAAAGGAATACAGGCTCTTTTATACAGTAAAAGAGGAGGTGCATACCTCCTGCTCATATTACTCTGAACATACACCTGTGACCAGAAACCTAATTAACATGGGCTAATTAACTAATCCCTTTAGACAGCCTAGATGACTCAGTCATGACCTTTAGGCCAGACTGGCCGTCTTGTAGCTCAGAAAACACAATCAACATTATCACAAATCAACACAGAACTCTTCTTCACACAATAGCAGAGTTAATTAATACTAGACTTATTTACAATAAACACATTCTAGCAGGCAACAGACAGGCAGGTGGCTGGAATTTACATCAGCATCTCCTAACAGTATTTGTCCCAGCATTATGAATCAGCCACTATTTCTAATATGGCAAATCCTGGGTCCCCAGAGTCTGTGTCTCTTGGCGGGATATGGACCTGAATCCAAAGTAACACCACCTCAAGGGTCCTCAGGCATACAGCTCACAAAGAGCACCGTTCCCCCAAATGCCAGGGCCCACGATCGACGGCAAGAGGCTAGCATTCAGTCCCCTCCAAAAGTCTCTCTCCCGCCTAGGTCTGTCACACCGGTCTACTGAATCACTAACACAGATCCCACTGGGAGCTAGAGCATAGATTCCCCAGGGCGCAGAGTCTAAGAGCCAGCAGGTGTTCACCAGAGCCTCTAGTGGTGAGGATGGACTGCGCTGCAGTCTGGCTCCAGGTCGCGGCCCCAGGGTCTCACAGCTCACAGTAGACTACAGGAGAAGAGGAAGGAGGCAGCAGGCTGGATTGAGTTTATTGGATTTTTTTTTTATAGCAAAAAGTAGAAAATATAATTTTTTTTCTAAATTTTCGGTCTTTTTCTGTTTATATCGCAAAAAATAAAAATCGCAGAGGCAATTAAATACCATCAAAAGAAAGCTCTATTTGTGGGAAAAGGACACAAATTTTGTTTGGGTACAGCATTGCATGACTGCGCAATTACCAGTTAAAGCAGCACAGTGCCAAATTGTAAAAAGTGCTCTGGAATCCTCCGGGGCTGAAGTGGTTTTATATATATATATATATATATATATATATATATATATATATATACACACACACATACAGTATCTCACAAAAGTGAGTACATCCCTCACATTTTTGTAAATATTTTATTATATCTTTTCATGTGACAACACTGAAAGTGGAGGTCCGCTAAAAAAAAATATTAAAAGCCAGCAACTACAAATACTGCAGCTGCTGACTTTTAATATATGGACACTAACCTGTCCAGGGAGCCCACGATGTTGGTAGCCGAAGCCGATCCGTCCTTCGGCTTTCGGCTGCTGCCGCCGCCATCCTCGGTAAGGGAATAAGGAAGTGAAGCCGTGCGGCTTCACTTCATGTTCCCCTACTGCGCATGAGCGAGTCACGCTGCGCATCCTCTCAGATCCCTGCTGTGTTCTGTGTCTCAGAACAGAATACAACGGGGGAGGACGGGGTAGGCGCCGGAAGTGGCATAGGTCACCGCATGCGCCGCGGTGAGCTATGCCAGGAAGTGCGAGCAAATACCTGTATCAGACAGGTATCTGCTCCCTCCTCCCCCCTGAAAGGTGCCAAATGTGACACCGGAGGGGGGGAGGGATACAAAAAGTGGAAGTTCCATTTTTGAGTGGAACTCCACTTGAAGAAATTACACTTTGCTACAATGTAAAGTAGTGAGTGTACAGCTTGTATAACAGTGTAAATTTGCTATCCCCTCAAAATAACTCAACACACAGCCATTAATCTCTAAACCGCTGGCAACAAAAGTGAGTACACCCCTAAGTGAAAATGTCCAAATTGGGCCCAATTAGCCATTTTCCCTCCCTGGTGTCATGTAACTCATTAGTGTTACAAGGTCTTGTGTGTGAATGGGGAGCAGGTGTGTTAAGTTTGGTGTCATCGCTCTCAATCCCTAATGCTGGTCAGTGGAAGTTCATCATGGCACCTAATGGCAAAGAACTCTCTGAGGATCTGAAAAAAAGAATTGTTACTCTACATAAAGATGGCCTAGGCTATAAGAAGATTGCCAAGACCCTGAAGAAGTTGAGTGCACATGCTCAGCGTCATATCCAGAGGTTGTCTTTGGGAAATAGACGAGTGTTGCCAGCATTGCTACAGAGGTTGAAGGGGTGGGGGGTCAGCCTGTCAGAGCTCAGACCATACGCCGCACACTGTATCGAATTGGTCTGCATGGCTGTCGTCCCAGAAGAAAGCCTCTTCTAAAGATGATGCACAAGAAAGCCTGCAAACAGTTTGCTGAAGACGAGCAGACTAAGGACATGGATTACTGGAACCATGTCCTGTGGTCTCATGAGACCGAGATAAAATTATTTGGTTCAGATGGTGTCAAACGTGTTTGGCAGCAACCATGTGAGGACTACAAATACAAGCATGTCCTGCCTACAGTCAAGCATGGTGGTGGGAGTGTCATGGTCTGGGGCTGCATGAGTGCTGCCAGCACTGGGGAGCTACAGTTCATTGAAGGCTCCATGAATGCCAACATGTACTGTGACATACTGAAGCAGAGCATGATCCCCTCCCTTTGGAGACTGGGCTGCAGGGCAGTATTCTAACACAATAATGATCCCAAACACACCTCCGAGACGACCATTGCCTTGCTAAAGAACCTGAGGGTAAAGGTGATGGACTGGCCAAGCATGTCTCCAGACCTAATCCCTATTAAGTATCTGTATAGCATCCTCAAGTGGAAGGTAGAAGAGCACAAGGTCTCTAATATCTACCAGCTCCCTGATGTCGACATGGAGGAGTGGAAAAGGACTTCAGTGGCAACCTGTGAAGCTCTGGTGAACTCCATGCCCAAGAGGGTTAAGGCGGTGCTGGAAAATAATGGTGGCCACACAAAATATTGAAACTTTGGGCCCAATTTGGACATTTTCATTTTAGGGGTGTACTCACTTTTGTTGCCAACAGTTTAGACATTAATGGCCGTGTGTAAAGTTATTTTGAGTGGACAGCAAATTTACACTGTTATACAAGCTGTAAACCCACTACTTTTCATTGTAGCAAAGTGTAATTTCTTCAGTGTTGTCACATGAAAAGATATAATTAACCACTTAAAGACCAGCCTTGTTTTGGATTTTAGGTGTTTACATGTTTAAAACAGTTTTTTTTGCCAGAAAATTACTTAGGAACCCCAAACGTTATATTTTTTTTTTTTCTAACACCCTAGAGAATAAAATGGTGGTCATTGCAGTACTTTTTTTTGCACCGTATTTGTGCAGCAGTCTTATAAGCGCACTTTTTTTGGAAAAACTTCACTTTTTTGAATAAAAAAACCCAACATGTCACGCTTCAAAATTGCGCCCGCTCGTGGAATGGCGTCAATCCCTGGCGTTACCCTTAAAAATCTCCATAGGTGACGTTTAAAAAATTCTATAGGTTGCATGTTTTGTGTTACAGAGGAGGTATAGAGCTAGAATTATTGCTCTTGCTCTACCGGTCGCGGCGACACCTCACATGTGTGGTTTGACCACCGTTTTCATATGCGGGTGCTACTCACGTATGCATTCGCTTCTGCACGCGAGCTCTTCGGGACAGGGCGCTTTAAAAAAAATTTTTTTTTTCTTATTTATTTTACTTTATTTTATTTGTTTTTTCACAGTTTTTTTTTTTTTTTAATTGGATCACTTTTATTCCTATTACAAGGAATGTAAACATCCCTTTTAATAGAAAAAAGCATGACAGGTCCTCTTAAATATGAGATCTGGGGTCAAAAAGTCCTCAGATCTCATATTTAGACTTTAATGCAAACAAAAAAAAAAAAGTCGTTTGAAAAAATGACACAAAAAAAATTGTGCCTTTAAGACAAATGGGCGGAGCTGACCTAATGACGTCGCTTCAGCCATCCTATGGTATGGAGACGGGTAGGGGCCATCTTAGCCTCACTCGTCTCCATGCTGAGGAAGTGAAAGGACCCGATCGCCTCCGCCGCTACTGATGGCTCCGGTAAGCAGCGGAGGGCGTGGGAGAGCGGCAGGAGGGGGGGTGGCACCTCTCCCACCGGCGATAACGGTGATCTCGCGGCGAACCCGCCGCAGAGACCACCATTATCGTGTACAGAACCGCCGGCCATAAAGATGGTTACCTCGGTTGTGGCAGCAGCTGCTGCCGTTACCGAGATATCCATCTTCAAAGTAATGACATATATATATACAGTGGCCGGTCAGTAAGTGGTTAAATATTTACAAAAATGTGAGGGGTGTACTCACTTTTCTGAGATACTGTATAATGTGTTGGTGTCAAAGCACATGCCGGTGGCCGGTATACAGGACTCCATATGATGAGTAAGAAATAATAATTAAAACTGTAGGAATATAAAAAGAACATGGTAGATTGAAATCATGACTGCATCCTAAATAGGCCCAACGCGTTTCATGGTATAAACCACTCTTCAGGGAGGAATGCGTCAGAATGTCTAAAAAAGACCAATAAATCTAATAAGAAACCTCAGAGATAATGTAAATATGTATAATAACAAGGAAAGGAAGTATCCTATCCTACAAAACTTACATGGAGCTAATAGGCAAGGCATACGGTATGGTCCAACCAGGGACCAGTGGGGTAGCCTGTCCTGGGAGCTGAGGTAAGGGACCCGCAGGCAACGCACGCGCGCACAAAATATCCCACAAAGTGTAAACCTCTATAGGTACTGAGTGATGGCGCATAACCCCAGAGTCTGTAAAAAAAATATAAATAATGAGAATCTCACATGTGAAATAATACTAATAAAAGTGGAGGTGAGCACCTTGCGTCATAGGAGATTGTCGAGACATATGTAAGGTGTAAAGATGTGAAAGTAAGTCAGATAATGTGGAGGGAGAGTGGGCTAGGTAGTGAACAGAAGAACAAGAGTGTGCAAGGTAATATAGAGGTCCAAATGCTCGATACCCATAAGGGCAGAGATGTGATAAGAAAAGTATGCTGGATAAGTGCACAAACCACCATAGCATAGCCAGCAAAGGTTATCTTATGTTAATGTGTAGATGAATGCATGGGCGTCCGCAGAACTTTTTTCAGAGGGGGGCATCATTTTATGGACACCCATGCTCGGTCCCTTTTCAACAATGTCATCAAGGGGAGGGGCCCAGCATGGCGCTTGTAGGTCACCATTTTTGATGCCTATTATAGCCTATGGCTCTAATCAGGTGCTTAAAAAACACCCCCAGCCGCTGTAATTCAGGCATCCTCCCAACTCAATGCAGACCCCCTCAGTATAAACACCCCCTCAATGCAGACCCCTCTCAGTATAAACACCCCCCTGAATGCAGACCCCCCTCAATGCAGACCCCCCTCAGTATAAACATCCCCCCTCAATGCAGACCCCCTCAGTATAAACATCCCCCCTCAATGCAGACCCCCCTCAGTGTAAACACCTCCCTCAATGCAGACCCCCCCTCAGTTTAAACACCCCCCTCAATGCAGACCCTCCTCAGTATAAACATCCCCCTCAATGCAGACCCCATCAGTATAAACACCCCCCTCAATGCAGACCCCGCTCAGTATAAACATCCCCCTCAATGCAGACCCCCCTCAGTATAAACACCCACCTCAATGCAGACCCCCCATCAGTATAGACACCCCCTCCCCCTCAGTGCAGACCCCCCTCAGTATAGACACCCCCTCCCCCTCAGTGCAGACCCCCCTCAGTATAGACACCCCCTCCCCCTCAGTGCAGACCCCCCCATCAGTATAGACACCCCTTCTGCCCTCCCAAGCGCCCCCCCATGTCCATCTAGACTACACATAGATAGTAAAGTGTACAGACCTCAGTTCGGATGGATACACACAGCGGTGTCCCTCGGTCTCCTCCTCCTGTGTGGATGTGGGAGGAGGAGGAGGCGGCGGCTTTAGTCCGCTCCGCTAAGGGACACAAGAGATCTGAGAGGAGCAGATTAGTGTAGGGCAGCGGGTAGTGTTAGCGTTGCCGGTGTGCCGCTACCCACACCCGCCAGAGGGGTGACACCCGGGTGCGGACCACGCTCCCCACCCCGCACCCCCCTAGCAACGCCTCTGCTGCCGCAGCGCGGGGTGATCAGGGGGAGAGCTCAGAGAAACAGACAAAGGAAAATAAGTCCACGGCGGCCACGATTGCAGCTGTGGCGGACATTTCATACACAGTCTGCAAGCAGCCAACAACACCCTATGATTCCAGGGGGGGGGCAATTGCCCTGCCTTGCCCCTATTTGCGAACGCCCATGGATGAATGTTGATAGTATCCATCACGTGATATGCAGCATGCCCGAATGTGCAGGTAAGAGACTGTGACAGTGGGGGGTACTTATGTGCGTGCCCAATGCACGCAGGGCCTGACTAGCATCACGTTGGTGTGACAATAGAGGAGGGGAAGTCAAAAGTGGGCGGCGGATGCCGCCCACAAGTGCCGCCAAATTACCTCCCCACGTGAGTCAGCCAAGATGGACTAGACGCCCACATAATGGCTAATTTGCCTCTGCCTGCATTATTCAAGGTCCAACACCACTTAGCAGGATTAGCAGCATCACACTAATGATCCTTTTAGCCATCTGTAAGCCTTACAACCTGATTACCACTGTAAGGGGAGCATTTTCCCTACTGATCACCAATGTAAACCTGGGTACACATGGATCAAAATTCCACAGGTTCAGCAGGGACCGGCTGAATTTTGATTTGAATGTGGCTCTCCCTGTGTGAAAGAAGTTAATAGATCGACTTATGTAGACCAGTACTGCTGGGAAACTTTTATTTGATCAGCCGCTTCAACGCTAATCAGTGTATTCTGACAGTGGAGGAGTCTCGATGTCAGAATGCAGTAACACAGTGGGGAAGATTCCTCCTTACTTGTATTCTCATACAAGTTTATGCATTAAGCAGAACAAATGCAGGTCAGAAAGAGGTCAATTGCAGATCAAATACACCTGTCAATTAATTTTGAATGACTTTAGAAGCATCTCAAACTGATGTCGATCATCCCAAGTCCAAAACCTGTCAACGGAGGCATTAATACTTTTAATAAGATGATGCAGTGTTAGCTTCATTAACAAACATGGAAAAAGTTTGGGGTTGTTCCACGCAGATGGTTGCGTGTGTACTATAATGAGAGCTGCTGCCTCCACTGAGACACCTACCTAGGTAGGGTCAGTATGAAAAAATCGGGGGAAATAGTGGGCGTGGCACTCCTATATAAATGTGGGTGTTTAAAGTGCTAATGCACCTCTTCCTATCAGAGTACTCAATTTAATAAAACAACTACCTCAGCTTCAGGGACAGGCTACCCCACGGGTCCCTGGTTAGACCATACCATATGTCTTGCTTATTAGCTCCATGTAAGTTTTGTAGGGTTGGATACTTCCTTTCCTTGTTATTATACATATTTACATTATCTCTGAGGTTTGTTATTAGATTTATTGGTCTTTTTTAGACATTCTGATGCATTTGCCCCTGAAGATTTTATACCATGAATCCACCGGCTTTGACAGTGCTTTGACACCAACACAATATATGGGTATATATATATTTAATGTAGTCGTGTTTTGTACATATATGAATTCTGCATGTATATATTATATACTTCTTGACAATAAATACGCCTAAATATTTTATGGTCTGTCATATGCTTCATCTAAAGTCCCGAAGTTCTCCTCTTTGTAACCAATATAGAGATGGAGACAAGTCTTTTGTGCCTCATTTAAAGTCCTGCCCATTTTTTCTTTTATTAAAAACATAAATTAAACATATGGACAGGCCTAAGAGAGATTGAGAAGATGAGGAATGTGGCAATGGGGGGGGGGGGGGGGGATCCTCAAAAGTGGATTATGAACACGGGATGATAAAGATATTGAACACTGAAGGTACATATAAAAAACTATAAATAAGGTAGAAATAAAAGAAAATCAGAAAATTCAACTAAGGAGTACACCAAAAGTTTGAAAAGTTTATCAAGAAACGAAAATATTTATTAATAATAAAGAAGCAAGATATTTAGAGCCAGAAGCACCAGTAAACCGGTAATTTATTATGTGCCACAAATTCATAAAAATAAAAATCAACCCCCAGGGAGCCCTATAAATAGTGGGGCGAACTCTCTTGTCGCCAGTTTGAGTGAATACTTGCATGTGTTGCTGCAGCCACTAAATCTATCTAAAAAACAGTAAGGAATTGATTTCCATGTTAAAGGATATCCCATATAGAGAGAATTATATATTAGCAAGAATTAATGTCAATTTGTTGTGGACTCACACCAAACAGAAAGATGGACCCATGGCGGTAAAATGAGCATTGGAAGGTAAATCCGATTTAAAAGAAGCAAAAAGGTAAAGTAATCTCTCTTTTTGACTTAATCCAAAAGGCCATGTTTGGTAATAAAAAAATCAGTGAAAATAGTGGGTGTGGTGCTGCTCTATAAATGTGTGTGTTTAAAGTGCTAGTGCTTTTGCACCTCTTCCAGGACGTGATTGTTCATAAATTGATCCAGATTGCTACGATAGAGTTTATAAATTACATAACTTGTTACTTTATCAATTGATCATTTAATCTCATCATTGATGGTTTGCACATATTTACTCACTTTGTTGTTTGTTCACAAACAAATAGCACTTTTATTTTATAAACGTTTTTCTGTTTATACTTATACCAAGACACATGGAAAATCAATGAAACCAGGATTTGTTTGTTCAATTTGAACTGTCATAGCTAGGGATGAGCCGAACACCCCCCCGGTTCAGTTCGCACCAGAACCTGCGAATGGACCGAAAGTTCGCACAAACTTTAGAACCCCATTAAAGTCTATGGGACTCGAACGTTCGAAATCAAAAGTGCTAATTTTAAAGGCTAATATGCATGGTATTGTCCTAAAAAGGGTTTGGGGACCCGGGTCCTGCCCCAGGGGACATGTATCAATGCAAAAAAAAAGTTTTAAAAACGGGTGACCTCTTTCTGACCTGCATTTGATCTGCTTTATGCATAAACTTGTATGAGAATACAAGTAAGGCCCCTTTCACACGTGCGGACCGTATGTCCGTATTTCATCCATCCGTTTTCGGATGAAATACGGACATACATGCATCCCTATGGGATAGCGGGTGTCTGCGGATGAACATCCACTGATACCCGATATCATTCGTCCCCGCTATCGTCTGATTCTGCAGACCGAGGAAAATCCTATTTTTCTATCCGTCTGCAAAGCAGATCAGATGAACACGGACAGACGGTCCGTGTTCATCCGATCCCCCATAGGGGAGAGCGGAGATCTGACAAGGCGGTCCCTGCAGGGACCGCTTTGTCATCCGCCGGCTCAGCGGGGATCAACGGAGAGATCCCCGCTGAGCAGCGGATGTTCACAGGGCGGATCATCACGGATCCGTCCCATGTGAAAGGGGCCTTAGGAGGAATCCTCCCCACTGTGTTATTGCATTCTGACATCGAGACTCCTCCGCTGTCAGAATACACTGATCAGCGTTGCAGCGGCTGATCAAATGAAAGTTTCCCAGCAGTCCTGTTCTACAGAAGTTGATCTATTGATTTCTTTCACACAGGGGGAGCCACATACAAAACAAAATTCAGGCGGTCCCTGCTGAACCTGTGGAATTTTGATCCATGTGATCACCCATTGGTGATCAGTAGGGAAAATGCACACAACTAGCTTTTCCATTTTTGTTGTGACATATAGCAGTTGAATCTGATCGCAATAATTGATCGAGATTTCATGTTGATTTATAAGGACGACCCACTGTGCTCGCTCACTCACTACCTCATTTCCGAGCCACTTGATAGGATTTTAGCCTGAAATTCTCATTTGCATTCACTGGTATTCTTTCTCCTCATCTGCCAAAAGTCCAGATTAAAACTAATTAAAAATTATAGCATTAAGGTCATTGAGCAGACAGAAAATTCATGCAATTGTAGGCATGCAAATAAAAGTAAATTCACTTGCTTTAAATAATCATGCATCTCAATATATGGAGAAATATTCACAGTGTATTTATCAATGGCGTGAAAAACAGTTAATACCATATGTGGTAATTTTTCATTTGCACTAATAGTTAATTTTTTTAGGACAAGCTTTTGAAGCTTTGTGAGGTTGAAGCAGTATTTACTGATTCACAGTAGTTTTACAAAATACAAACACATTTTGCTATTTGGATTGCAGGCTACATGCAGATGGGCTCATTTGCCCTGACACTGCATATTTCTGGTGTCTGGGATGTCCTAAGATCTGCACACAGCCACCCCTACACATGCATGGGTGAAAACAGCTTTACGCAGCTATACACCACTATTTGCATTAAGTAGCGCACGTGCACAGACGTTAAGTGCCTCCTGTGCATTAAGTCTGTGCACATGCGCTATTCTTTGCAAATAGCGGCACATAGCTGTCTTCACCCAATAATGTTTAGGACATCCAAGATACCAGAAATACACAGTGTCTTTGCATTGCATGGGCAAATGCGTCCATGTGCATGTAGCCACAATCAATGCAAGGTAAGAGTGAAACACGCAAACACAACTGGCAGAAACACACACACACACACTCACACACACACACACACAGTGCCTGCCTGATATAAGTTGATGAATATTGTGTGAGCAGGGCTATTAGCTCATAGAACGGGATGGTGATGTGACCATAAGTTTGAGAAGCTTTGGCTGTTGTCCTGTGGATTGTAAATGTCAGAAGGAATAAAATCATATATCTAGGTATTTGGCGGGATGTACATGTTCATGGTTATAATGCAGCATATGCAATTGAAGCAACGAACTAGACATAGTTTGGGTACTGCATTACATCATATCATGCCCAGGGTCATTGTTTGGTCTGCAAAAGATCTGGGGCTAGAGCCCATAGCAGCGGTCACCAACCTGGAAGGGGGGCACGCGGGTGGTAAGCAATTTTTCGCGGCCAATGGCTGGTGTCAGCCCTTCAATCATCACGGCACCATGGTGATATGTGTCAGGGTGATTGAAGCGCGTTATTTCTATTGTTACTTTGTAATATGTAATGAAGTGGTTCAACTCACCATAATGCAGAATCAGTGGGAGCCCTGGGCGTGTTACTTGCTACATCTCCTGCCACCAGATGCAGCTTGTTACTTGCCACCATCGCCTGGCACCAGATGTGGATTGTCACTTGCCATTGTCGCCTGCCACTGGATGTGGATGATCGCTTGCCACGTCACCTGCCACCAGATGTGGATGATCGCTTGCCACATCACCTGCCACTATTTGCAGATTGTCACTTGCCATGCCAGCCAGTTCCACCAAGTGTGCATTTTGCCACCAAATATGCAGTTGCCGGTTTAGGAGAGTGGTGATGCGGGGCAGGCAGTGAGAGATGTCATCTCGCTGCTCCCCGCCACACCTCTGACATTGACGAGGCCCGCACAGTGAGGGCGGAAGAGCAGTGATACGGGGCGGGCGGAAAGAGATGATGTCATCTCTGCTCGTCTGCCTGCTCGCTTCTCTCATGCGCCCACCTGGCTCTGGCATGCAGCCCGCTCCCCGCCGCACTCGTGGCCCAGCAGCAGAAATGCCACAGCACGCTGGTTAGGCAGGGACCCCTGCGGCAAGACACTCGGGGCTATGGGCCTCAGATTCGGGGCTATAGCCTCAATAGTCAACCCCTGGCGATGCCACTGATCATGCCATATGGTTGTAGGGATTCAGAATCCTAAGCCATGTATAGCACTAAATTAAAGTTAATATCGGGGCAAAATTAAAGAAAAACTTTTTTCACACATCTCTGCAATACATCACTGGCGATCAGGGTTGCCAACTGTCCTTAAATTTACATACAGCCTGTAAATTTTGACCCATTTATGGGCTGTCCATTAATGTCAACTAAGAACAGCGGGAGTCCATAAAAAAAACACGGTCAGGGGACGACTGGCCCGGCCGAGCTGGGGCATTTTTCGGCTATTCTTGGGCGGACAGGCGCATGTGCAGTTCAAAGCTGGTGGGCTCGGGCAAGCTCAGTAATTTTCAGCAGTGACATCATGGTGCCGCTTTATGAATGGGCTTGGCTCCTGACTAGGAGCCTGGCAGACTAGGAAGACGAACTCCCCCACATCAGAAACTGTTGTTTGTGACACCAACCGAACCGTGACCTGAGTGCAACAGTGTGCTGCTGGAGTCCTGACACGGAGGACTGTCTGCTCTTCAAGACTGGGACCACTCTGAGTGAGTACTTACCATCTCCTGTATCCTGTCTGCAGCCTCAGAACACCTCCGGTACCATGTCTGCAGCCTCAAACCATCTCCTGTACTATGTCTGCAATCTCTAACTGTCCCTTGTACCATGTCTGCAATCTTTAACCGTTCCCTGTACCATGTCTGCGGCCTGTAACCGTCTCCTGTACCATGTCCACAGTTTCTAACCGTCTCCTGTACCATATCCGCAGCCTATAACCCTCTCATGTACCATGTCCACAGCCTTTTACTGTCTCTTGTACCATGCCCACAATCTTCAACCATCTCTTGTATCATGTCCACAATCTATGACCAGTTCTTGTCTTGTATCATGTCTGCAGCCTCTGAGGGGGAGCCTGGAGAGGAGTAATGAGCAGGAGCACTCCCAGGACAGGGGTGACAGAGGGGTCAGACCTGTGTGGACTTTGGAGAGGTGAAATAGGATGAAACCAGTGCCGCCAACCTGGAGCCCGAAGACGATTACCTGATTGAGCCCTGCATGGTGCACCTGAGAGGAGGCCCGTGACAGCGCCGCTAGGCCATTCTGAGGGGGAGTCACTGATGTAAAGGGGGAGAGAATACAGTAAGTTAAGGGGGGTGCACTGATATAAATGTCCCTTCTTATATCCATAACCTCCCCTTACCTTCATTGCATTCACTCTGCGGAAGGTAGTCTGTGGTCACCAGAGTCCCACACACATCAGAATTCCCAGCATTCCCCCCCTTAAATCAAGTTGAACGTTATGGACTCTGATATAAGGAGGGCTCTGGTGACCAGAGACCACCTTATATCAGAGTTCTCCTTTACACCAAAGTCTGCAGCATTCCCCCTTAATTCATGATCTACAGTGTTCTCCTTTACATCAGAGTTCCCCTTGCACTGCAAGGGGGGATCCTGCAGACTCTGATGTAAGGGGGAACTCTGTGATTGGTTATATTAACCTAACCTTCATGGAAATATGGTTTTTGGCTTTTCCTATAACTTAAAAACATTGCTAAAAAGTACTAGCTATACAATGGGGAAAATAATTATTTGATCCCTTGCAGATTTTGTAAGTTTGCCCACTTACAAAGAAATGAAGGGTCTATAATTTTTATCGTAGATGTATTTTAAATGATAGAGACCAAAATATCAACCAAAAATCCAGAAAAAACACATGATACAAATTTTATACCATTGAATAAACTAAGTATTTGATCCCCTACCAACCAACAATAATTCTGGCTCCCACAGACTGGCCGTAGTATGTGCTCATGTGGAACACAGATTAGTCCAGTCAATTTAAGAAGGTGCTCCTAATGACAACTACCAGCAAGAAGCTTGGTAAGAAGAAAACAACCGTTGGAGTGATTATTCGCAAATGGACGAAATACAAAATAACCATCAAGTGCCCCCGGTCTGGATGATCATGAGAAAAGTGAGGAATTAGCCCAGAACTACAAGGGAGGAGCTTGTGAATGATCTCAAGGCAGTTGGGACCACAGTCACCAAACAAACCATTGGTATCACAATACGCTTCCATGGATTGAAATCCTGCAGCGCCCGCAAGGTCCCCCTCAAGAAGGCACATGTACAGGCCTGTCTGAAGTTTACCAATGAACATCTAAACGATTCAGAGAAGGATTGGGAGAAAGTGCTGTGGTCAGATGAGACCAAAATTGAGCTCTTTGGCATTAACTCAACTCGCTGTGTTTGGAGGAAGAAAAATGCTAACTATGACCCTAAGAACACCATCCCTACATTCAAGCCCGGAGGTGGAAACATTTGGGTCTGTTTCTCTGCTAAAGGTAAAGAAGAGTGGACCAAAATCCCTCCTGTAATGTGTGCAAACTTGGTAACCAACTACAAGAGAATTTTTACCTTTGCCTGCCAACAAAGGTTTCTCCACCAAGTACTAATTAATGTTTTACTTGTTTATCAAATACTTATTTTACTCACTGAACTGCAACTCAATTTATAACATTTGTATCATGTGTTTTTTCTGGATTTTTGGTGGATATTCTGTCTATCATTTAAAATACACCTATGGTACAAATTATAGACCCTTAATTTCTTTGTAAGTGGACAAACTTACAAAATCTGCAGGGGATCAAATAATTATTTTCCCCACTGTATGTTAAAGGCGCTTATATTGATATTTGCACTTAAAATGTTGATTTTATGTACTTTTTTTGAAGTGTCAGTAAAAAAAGTGGCTCTGTCAGTAAATTTCATGGTTTTTGCAAGAAAAGCATTGCAGCTGTTTGTAGATTTTGGGTGTCCTGTCAGTAAATTTCACTTCAGGAGGTTGTCAACACTGCTGGTGATGTGAATGGATGCAGCAGCTGAGGGTGACTACTCCCTTTGATGTGTGCAAGGCTTGCTGGAGTGGTAAGTAGCCTGAGTGGAGGGGCAAGGGAGGAGAGTGCAGCGAATAATGGCAAACTACTGCTACAACACTGCAGCAAGCAGTTACCCAAAAACTAGTATCCAGAGAGCGGGATTGAGCTGCAGGGAGCCAGTGAGGAGGCTCAGGGCATTTTGTTGTAATCAGGCTGTTGGCAGAAGTGCACTGCTGTTTGTGGGGCACTGGTGGAGGCTGTGTCTCCCCGTAGCACTGTGCGATTGAGTTGTCATTGACTCTGTGATCTGTTGGAGCAGTGCCTGGAATATATTGGAGCAGGCTGGGCTGTTGGAGAGGGGAAGGTGAGCTGCATAGTTAACTGGCTGCGTAAATAAATAAATACAATCATCATCAATATCAGTGATGCAAATTCAAACCTAGAGAACAAATCAGATGTCCTATGCACATATGTCAAACACAAGGCCCGTGGGATTCATTGTGACCTTCGCACCTCTCAACGGTCAGCAGCAGAGAGGAGGACAAAACTCCCTCTACAGATCATGCGCTTCTCTGTGCAGCTGCACCACCCCCTCGTTTCCACCTTCAATGGTCTCAGCATTCAGCAGTCTCCAGCAGCAGACTCCAGCCCTCCTCTGGTCCTCCCCCAAACCCTGCACGAGATGCTTCCCAACTTCGCCCCCCAACTTTTTCCCGGCGCCATCACAAGGTGGGGGGTGTACTGTGATATATGTGAAGGTGGAGGGACTCTTGACATCTTATTTAAGGGGATGGTGTGCTCTGGACATGTGCTTATAATTAAATTAGAGGGGGGAAAAGTATAGGGATTATGGCGGTGCCAAGAGAAACCGAATACAATACTTGAGAGTAAAAAATTGTATTTATTTAACAAAAATCAATAAAATTAGACATGAAAATCACATAGACAAGGTGTGCGGAAAATTCTAAAATCAATTCTGTAGCAAAAAATATTTCACATGACTTGGCCTGATGATTGTGACGGCCAGTTCAGTGAGTGGGTATTCAGATGTCCGACATGTTTCGCCAGTATTGGCTTCTTCAAGGACAGTTGTTTGATACCTAAAGCGCTACAGAGCCTTCTATGAAGAGAAATATAACAATCAATGAATGTTTTTAGAACAATTGATACACTAAAGTACAAAAAGATATATATATATCCATATGTTTGCGAGCTGTCCGGGCAGACTACCCCCCACCACCCAAAATGGCCCCTAAGAGCCCACCCACACCACAGGGTGCCAATTACCCCAACCAGGCTATCCAAGGATGGTAAGATACCTGCAATTCACCAGGGATGGATGCTACACGCCTCCGGAGCAAGGCCTAAAAAACAGAGATCACAGTAAATGGCTGCAGGGGACAATAAGAGGGACCTGACGGAGAATATGCCTAAAGAAATATATATACAAACAAATTATGTACATATAGCGGGGCCGGAGGACCACACATCAATTTAAAATGAGAAATTTAATATTGGACTGACATAGTCTCTGAATTTACTTACAAGTAAGCTATTCAAATTAGGAGACAGGACACCGGAAAACAGTCCTTATTGGGAGTGGTTCATCATAGGATGAAAGATGTAGAAGGTGTCACTGGAAAATGGTAGAAAAAGGGGGAAGGGAGGGAGGGGAAAATATTTATATGCCAGGTAATGCTATCCAAAAATGCAGGTCTGAAAACGCTAATTGCGATTCAGCTGTAACCAATGACAAATCTAAGTATAAATGGATTTACACTCACCAGTAGTATAATCAAGGGTGGAAAACTATGGCTGAAAAAAGAGACCTGCAGCCGATAGAAGCACCAATTGGAACAAGCTAAGAGACAAAAAATACTGTCAGCTTGATGTAGACGGGATCCAAAGGAGAGTGAGGGGAAACAACCAATAAGGCAAAGAAGTGCTTACCCGATCGTGTTGCAGTTAATATGACCGTGTCCTGTGATTCCCTGGCGTGTCTAGTGGCCTGGGATGCCGGCGCTCTTATGTCCCCCTCACACGAGCGGCGTCTGACGTCACCGCGCGTGTGAGCGGACAAAGAGGCCACTACGCATGCGCCGCCCGCAACTCCATCCAGTCCTACAAGGTCCAGAAGGCACAGCGGTGGTGTCCATGGTGATGTGTTAATACATCACAGACACTGCGCAGTATACAAACGCCGCCGTTGGCGGCGCGATACCTGGAAGGTGGAGATTGGTCCAATGTGCAGTGGCAGGGGCGGGCAAAGGACAAACCAATGCCCTTGGGTGTCCATACAGCTGGAGTGTTTCTCACGTAAAGGGGCTAGTAACACCAGAGGCGGCACCAAAGCCATCCTGGAATACAGGGACCCGTGGACAGTTGGCCGCAACGGGTGACAGTCTAGAAGGGGGGGAGGCAACCAAGGGTACAGGGTGTAACTGAGACACAATGGGAGGCGGGGATGGGTGGGAACCAACCAGGGATGAGTAGGCTCAAGAACAAAAACAAAAGGGGCGCCTGCACACAAGGCATGGAAAAGGGTGGACAGAAAAGAAGAAAAAAGGAAGTGGGGAAAGCAAGGTCCATGGCATGTGCCCACACAGGTCACCCCGACAGCTTGCAAATTGATACATGCGTCAATAACAAAGTATATTCATCAGCGCAAGAAACAGTTATTAGC
This sequence comes from Lithobates clamitans, assembly GCA_037952925.1. Classification (NCBI taxonomy): domain Eukaryota; kingdom Metazoa; phylum Chordata; class Amphibia; order Anura; family Ranidae; genus Lithobates; species Lithobates clamitans. The sequence continues at coordinate 1,003,384 of JBBGZY010001181.1, forward strand.
ATGAAAAAATGAAATGATATATACACAAATGGAACACTAAGAGCATCATAATGGTGCTTAATAAGTTTATCTATTTCTGTTCAATTGGTAAATTGGAGAAATAATATACTTTTTATCTGTATATTATTTTTCCAATTTACCAATTGAACAGCAATAGATAGACTTATTAAGCACCATTATGATGCTCTTAGTGTTCCATTTGTGTATATATCATTTCATTTTTTCATGCTAATAACTGTTTTTTGCGCTGATGAATATACTTTGTTATTGACGCATGTATCAATTTGTGAGCTGCCTGGGTGACCTGTGTGGGTTCATGCCAGGACCTTGCTTTCCCCACTTCCTTTTTTCTTCTTTTCTGTCCACCCTTTTCCATGCCTTGTGTGCAGGCGCCCCTTTTGTTTTTGTTCTTGAGCCTACTCATCCCTGGTTGGTTCCCACCCATCCCCGCCTCCCATTGTGTCTCAGTTACACCCTGTACCCTTGGTTGCCACCCCCCCTTCTAGACTGTCACCCGTTGCGGCCAACTGTCCACGGGTCCCTGTATTCCAGGATGGCTTTGGTGCCGCCTCTGGTGTTACTAGCCCCTTTACGTGAGAAACACTCCAGCTGTATGGACACCCAAGGGCATTGGTTTGTCCTTTGCCCGCCCCTGCCACTGCGCATTGGACTAATCTCCACCTTCCAGGTATCGCGCCGCCAACGGCGGCGTTTGTATACTGCGCAGTGTCTGTGATGTATTAACACATCACCATGGACACCACCGCTGTGCCTTCTGGACCTTGTAGGACTGGATGGAGTTGCAGGCGGCGCATGCGCAGTGGCCTCTTTGTCCGCTCACACGCGTGGTGACGTCAGACGCCGCTCGTGTGAGGGGGACATAAGAGCGCCGGCATCCCAGGCCACTAGACACGCCAGGGAATCACAGGACACGGTCATATTAACTGAAACACGATCGGGTAAGCACTTCTTTGCCTTATTGGTTGTTTCCCCTCACTCTCCTTTGGATCCCGTCTACATCAAGCTGACAGTATTTTTTGTCTCTTAGCTTGTTCCAATTGGTGCTTCTATCGGCTGCAGGTCTCTTTTTTCAGCCATAGTTTTCCACCCTTGATTATACTACTGGTGAGTGTAAATCCGTTTATACTTAGATTTGTCATTGGTTACAGCTGAATCGCAATTAGCGTTTTCAGACCTGCATTTTTGGATAGCATTACCTGGCATATAATATATTTTCCCCTCCCTCCCTTCCCCCTTTTTCGACCATTTTCCAGTGACACCTTCTACATCTTTCATCCTATGATGAACCACTCCCAATAAGGACTGTTTTCCGGTGTCCTGTCTCCTAATTTGAATAGCTTACTTGTAAGTAAAATTAGAGACTATGTTAGTCCAATATTAAATTTCTCATTTTAAATTGATTTGTGGTCCTCCGGCCCCTCTATATGTACATAATTTGTTTGTATATATATTTCTTTAGGCATATTCTCCGTCAGGTCCCTCTTATTGTCCCCTGCAGCCATTTACTGTGATCTCTGTTTTTGAGGCCTTGCTCCGTAGGCGTATAGCATCCATCCCTGGTGAATTGCAGGTATCTTACCATCCTCACCGTCACAATCATCAGGCCAAGTCATGTGAAATATTTTTTGCTACAGAATTGAATTTAGAATTTTCCGCACACCTTGTCTATGTGATTTTCATGTCTAATTTTATTGATTTTTGTTAAATAAATACAATTTTTTACTCTCAAGTATTGTATTCGGTTTCTCTTGGCACCGCCATAATCCCTATACTTCTTCCCCCTCTAATTTGATTCTCAAACTATCGGGATGAGGTGTCATATCACACCAAGGGTTGCTCAGCCAGACTCTAAAAATGTGCTTATAATTATTATGAGAATAATATAATTCTATGCGAGAAAAGAGGGTTGCACACCATTGGTATCATCCACAAGAAACTCTATGGGAGTCTGCTCAGACAGAACACAATGGCAGAATCATGTTCTGCCTGAGCAGTCTCCAATCAAGTTTCATGCTTTTTAAACTTGCATCATTTGTGACAGCAGTGTGAGTGAGCTTCATGCCAGTCTGCACCTGCCCTTGACAGCTTAAAGTGGGGTTCCACCCAAAAAAACAAAAATACATTAACCTTCCTGGCGGTTTTCCCGAGTGTGGCTCGGGGTTAAAAATCAGGACCATTAGCGGTAACCCCGAGCCACACTCGGGATTACATCGCAGGATCCTGGTGTGCCTTTACTTACCTTGTCCCCTGGATCCTGCGATGTCCCCCGCAGTGTCCGTGGGCTCTGTCCTCGTCCGAAGCCTCTCCTTGCCAGGCTCCGTTCCCTGCGAGCGTCGCGACGCACGGGGGCGGAGCCTGGCGGCAAATTCAAAAAAATGTCAAAATCATAACACATACAGTACTGTAATCTTACAGATTACAGTACTGTATGAAATGATTTCACATCCCTTTTGTCCCCAGTGCTTTGGCCCATGCCCTGCATGCAGTTTTATGTGATATATACTGTTCTTTCTGCCTGCAAACTGGAGATTGTCCATAGCAACCAAAAAGTGTCCCTTTACGTCAAAAGTGGCTTTAGACCAGCTAGAAAACAGCGATAGTAAATTAGAACACTTGCAGAATTGAGCGATAGTGAATCGTGGGGAAATTTATTTTATTACTATTTATTTTTATTTTTTTTAATTATTTATTTTTATTTATTATATTATAATTTATGTCTTTGTGTTTCAAACTTTATCATACCCGGGATATCTACTAGACTCTTGTTTGGACAGATTTAAGTGTGTTATTGTTAAGAATTACAGACCTACAATATAAAACGCCAAATTTCCATGCAAAATAATTGTACCGCTTTTAGCACCTAAAATCCGAAATAATCATACCGCCAGGGAGGTTAAAAATCCTAAAAAAAAACCCAAAAAAACATTTGGATATTTTTTTTTTTAACTTACCTCTAAATGCCTGTTGCTAGGCGGTCCCTCGTAGTCTGCCCCTTCCAGTGCCTGGGCTGTTGACATCACTTCCCCCTCGGCACAGGAAGGGCTCCGCTCTGCTCCCTCGCCGCTGTCAATCATCTGGGACCGATTACAGGTCCCAGGTTTCTGAGCGGCCAATCACGGCGAGCGGCGCCGCTCGCGCATGCGCAGTGGGTGCCAGGCTGTGAAGCCACAGCCCGGTGCCCACAGTTGCAATGCCGGCGCCACTGAACGGAGGGGGAGACGAGCAGGGCTTCGATCCCCCGCATCGCTGGACCCAGGGACAGGTAAGTGTCCAATTAAAAGTCAGCAGCTGCAGTATTTGTAGCTGCTGACTTTTAATTTTTTTTTTTTTTTTTTACCCGACCCCCTGAGTGGAACTGCTCTTTAAGTTTTATTTTGTCACTAAAACCAGTAATAATCAAATGCAGAGGCAGTTATTTAGTATGATAAAGAGTAGTTACTTTTATATAGTCTTATAGACACAACCAGCCTTTTTGAGGGCAACCATAATGCTGATGTGGACCTGAGATTGAGTTTGACACCCCTGGGCTATGGGCAAAAAATTTAACTCATTATTGACTATTACCATCTGCCCATTGAGGGCTGGTATTGATGATTCCTTGATTAGCCAAGATGAATCACAAAATGACTGTTATGATGGACAGAGTGTCTTATTTTTCATCTCTTGGGCTATGCACTATTTCAAACAGTTTTTGCGGAGCGCAGAGCATGTGAAGCAAAACTGCTACATAGCAGCAAGGAGTTGCTAGCTTTTAGATCACAATGTAACATTTCAGTGTTGAGTGAACCGTTGTGGGGTTTTATTGTCCTACTGGACTTAGCTCGGTATATAGGTGTACCACCAATTGCTTTATCGGGAAACAGCACATGAAACCGGCGAAAGAGGAAGCAGAAACAGGGTTATTGGTCAGGTGTGTTTACAAGGCTGAGAAGCCAAGCACATAGACCTCCCTTACCAAGTTTATTCTTCCCTAATGCCAGATCGATAGCTCCTAAAATAGACGAACTGCACTTGCAGATTACCACATGCAGAGAAATCTTGTTTAACAATATTAACTGAAACCTGGCTTCATCTTTTTGTACCAGATATTATAATGCAAATTACCGGGTGGACATTTTATTGGTGACAGTAAGGTTGAGAAAAAGTTCTCTTCTCCAGACCTAGAATTTATGTTGGTTAGGTTCATTTTGTTAGCCAAGAAAGTCTACTGTGGTGATTATTATTGCACTATACATTCTACCATATGCAGATACTGCAATGGCTCTGGAGCAGCAGTGTTTCGGCAGAAAAAACGCTGACAGCTCCTAAGCACTGCTTTTCTTTCCAATGCAGAAGCCGCTGGTGTCCTCAACATCCAGTGAATAGCAACGGATGAGTCATCAGCTGTCACCGGGGTTTCCCACTGACAGCTAAATGTAAAAAAAAAATTGCTGGCAAAAAAATTGTGAAAAAAACAATGTGGGCCCTTCAGGTCTGGTATGGGTTTCAAGGGAATCCCCACACAAAAATTGAAATGAAAAATTGGGTCCCCCCCTAAAATCCATACTACACACTTATCCGAGCATGCAAGCTAGCAGGCCAGAAAGGGGGGGTGAGCGTGCCCCCCCCATCCATACCCGGCCACATGCCCTCAACCTGGGGGGGGTGCTTTGGGGCACGGGGCCCAAAGCACCTTGTCCACATGTTGATGAGGACAAGGGCCTCTTTCCCACAACCCTGGCCCGGTAGTTGTGGGGGTCCAGGGGAAACTTATTGGAATCTGGAAACCCTCTTTAACAAGGGGGCCCCCAGATCCTGCCCCCCCATGTGAATTGTACCCCTACTCATTCACAAAAAATGTGGCAAAAAGTTAAAAAGTATGCACACAGTTTTTGACAAGTCCTTTTTAAAAAAAAAAAAACAATGTCCCCAGGTGTAGATCCATTGTCACTCACGATGAACGCCGGCCGCTGACCAGAGAAAAGAAGAAAAAAATGCTCTGCACCCGATGAAGGCTCCCGCTGTTTGACAACTCCCGCCGCTAAGTAAACTAAGGGGCAGGGCAACAGAGTGACCCCACTCCTTGTGCTGTCATCGACCAGGGGCATGCTTGAATGATGGCGTCACAAGGGGGTGGGGCCTCCTAGTGACAACACTTGATCGTCCCGCTTCTTAGTTTATTTAGCGGCGGGAGGCGGTCGAGCGGTCTAATAGCAAGAGCCTATATCTGTTTTTTTCCTGGTCGGAGGCCGGTGTTCATCGCTTTTGCTACTTTTTTAGCGAATGAGTGGGGGTACAATGTACCCCATACTCTTTCACATAGGAGACAGGCGGGAACTTATTAAAGGGGGCTTCCAGATTCTAATAAGTAGCGCCCCCACAACCATCGGGCCAGTGGCAGAGCCCCCTGCCAAAAAGTACCCCCCCAAGTTTGAGGGCATGTGGCCCGGTATAGTTCAGGAGGGGGGCCGCTCCCTCACCCCCCCGGCCTGCCAGGCTGCATGCTCGGATAAGGGTCTGGTATAGATTTGGGGGTGGACCCCATGCCTTTTTTTTATTTTGGAGTGGGGTTTCCCTTAAAATCCATACCAGATTTGAAGAACCTGGTATGGATTGGGGGTCCCCCACACTGTTTTTTTTTTTTTACAATTTTTCTATTGATAAAGATTGAGGATAAGCACATTAGGGTTTTTCCAAATGAGAAACCCTGGATGATTAACCGGTTAGGGACGAACCACCGTGAATATACTGCGGCAGGGTGGCTGCTCTGTGCCAGATCACGTACCTAGTACGTGATCTGACACTTCGGGGTCTGGGGCATGCATGCGTGACCACGGCGACCCACTCCTGCTATGATTAGAAACAGCAGGAGCCAATCAGCAAGTCTGGCGCACGCAATTTCCACCGGGACCTGCCGATCGTTCGTGAGAAAGGCAGACCGCCTTTCTGTGAGAGGGGAATGTACTGATCCTGTGTTCCTACTAAGCAGGAACACAGATCTTTACATTCCCCCAGTCAAAGCACATCCCCCACAATTAGTAAGCACACCCAGGGAACACATTTAACCCTTTGATCGCTCTGATGTTAAACCCTTCCCTGCCAGTGTCATTAGTACAGTAACTGTGCCAATTTTTTAACAAAACAACATATATAAATACTGAAGAAAACATGAAGGACGCTACAAAACAGGTGTGGACAATAACAGTATGCTTGTAAAGGTACACTGTGAACATAAAGCCACATCAACTATACAAACTGGAGTCTAACCCACACGGGCCCGACGCGTTTTGAAGTTTAAAATTTGATTGAGACCTCTTCTTCAGGGGCTGGTGGTGAGATGAGTGACTATCTATATATTTACAAAAAGAACAAAACATCTTAAAGCAAATTCATGGTATGATAGCATCATATATATTTATATAGCATGAAAGTCAAAATTGATTCAACATTATTAAGTGATACGCTCACCATTTGACCCCTGAACCCACAATTTGAAAGCATCTAACTTTAAAAACAGAGATAAGCGCAGTAGACCACCGATGAAGAAATGACCCCCAGTCCAGCGCTAGCAAATCACAGCAGGACACAAAGGGCGTCCTACCATTCGCAAATTGACACCATTAGCCACAGCTGTTGTAGGTAGTATATGATATCACCTGGGGCACAGAAAAAGACAATCTGGTAGATTATGCTTGTTTTGTTATATTTTTAATCTTTTTGATACCAAATAAACTACCGTATATACTTGAGTATAAGTAGAATTTTTCAGCCCTTTTTTTTGGGCTGAAAGTGTCCCTTCGACTTATACTCGAGTCCCTGCCGTCTGTCTGCATGATCAGCGTGTCATGCAGGCAGACGGCGGCCGGCGTGTAATGATACTGTTCGCCGGCTATTGCAGCTTTCAAAAGCCGTGCCTCCTGCTCATCTGTGATAGGCTGAACAGCTGTCAGTGTACAGCCTATCACGGACATTCTCTCATCCTCGTCCGTGGTATGAGAATGAGAGAATGTCCGTGATAGGCAGTCAGCGGTCAGCCTATCACAGACGAGGAGGAGGCGCGGCTTTTGAACTGTGGAATGGCCGCCGAACACTATCATCACACGCCGGCCGCCGTTTGAGGATGGAGATCGCCACAGGGAGGATGGAGATCGCCACAGGGAGGCTGCACAGGACACAGGTAGGCTGCACATGCACACAGGACACATACACACAGGACATGTACAGGACACAGGACATGTACAGAACACAGGACATGTACAGGACACACATGTACAGGACACACATGTACAGGACACACACACATGTACAGGACACATTCACAGGGTACAGGTAGGCTGCACAGGACACAGGGAGGCATGCAGCTGCAGATGGGCATTGTTGACCCTCTGCATTTCTCACCCTCGTCTTATACTCGGGTCAATAAATTTTTCCAAGTTTTTTGTGGTAAATTAGGGGCCTCGACTTATACTCGGGACGACTTATACTCGAGTATATACGGTATATATGTTTTTGATATTTTTGATCACTGTATTAATGTCACTGGACAAGGCACTAATTAAAGAAACCAGCACCTGGATAAGAAGCTTTCCTACAGATATTTGACCATCAAAGATTGAACACTACAAAATACTCCAAAAAGAACTTGTTTTTTCATAAACTGAACTTTTCCTATCCAACTAATACTGGACACAGCACAAGAGTCACTATTTATGATGGATAATTTGCACAATGTTGTATGGATTTTTATGATTTAACACTGGTCACTTTAGAAATGCTGCACTATGCACTTTTGTTGAATAATTGAAGCACCTTAGGTTGCAATTGTACTTTTAACAGTAAGAACTTGGCACCAGTCACATATTTATTCATTTTTGGCACACACACTTTAGGAATTATAACGTCATTATAAAGAAAGTTTTTTTTTTGTCTCCATAAGGGCAGCGCCATACTATTCCTGTTTTCCTTTTTTTTTCTTTTTTTTTCCTTTTTTCCTTTTTTTTCTCTTTTCTTTTTTTATTCATAACACTTTCCACCTAGATGATATTGTATCCATATTCATAACTACTTTATTACTTAATTTAAAGGGCACAATGCACCTTTGTTGAACAATTGGAGCACCAGTTGTTGTATTTTCACTTCTAATAGAAATATTCGCCACCGGTCACAGTTTTGTTCAATTTTTGAACACATACAGGTTTTAGAAGCAATTCTATAAGGACACTAGGCAATACATTCACTACAAAGAAGAAAAATTTTTTTTTTTTTGTCTCCATAAAGGCAGTGCCATACTACTCCTGCTTTTTTACCATTTTCTAATACTTTCCACTTAGGTGGTATTGTATATGTAGAGGCAGCAGCCATATCCATAACTAAAACATTCAATTCATTGCGTGGATTTACCCCATACACCTACTATAATTTTAAGCCACCATAATGGTGTTGGGAGGAAACCGTGGCAAGTCAAAAATTAATCTCACAAAGGACATACAGCTAAAATGGCGGCGGCTCCCTCCTCATTCACTGCCTCAGTGCATTCCCACAGGCTAAAAGCAACCCAGCTAATCTCCCCTTCTGATTCAGAAACTGAACTAACTCCTTAACATAATCCCTCACAAATATCCACAGCATCCCCAGCACTTTTGCATCATTATGAGAAAATGCTTCATAAGTAGACCTCTGAACAGATAACTAGCAACCTCACCAAAGAGATCAGAGAGCTAGGTAACTGCACTGCTGCTTTGGAGCTAAAAATAGATGAAATAGAGCTGAACACACAAGACATTATGACTGAAATGCAGAATTTAAAAGAAGAGAATTTATTACTCCAATCTAAATTAGAGGACTATGAAAATAGGGCCAGGAGATCCAATTTGCGCATAAGAGGAATTCCAGAAACTGTGACAGATCTACAATCTACAATTACAGTGTTATTTCAAGAACTTCAACCATCCATCCCTATCGAACGTCTGGAATTTGACAGAGTCCACCGAGCCCTCACAGCGAAGAAAACAAACGGTCCCCCAAGAGACATAATTGTAAAATTCCACTATTACCGTTCAAAGGAGCAAATTTTAACTGCGGCCAGAGATAGAAAAGATTTAACCTTTCAAGGTTACAAGTACCAGCTGTTTGCGGATTTATCCCAGCTTTCTATTGCCAAAAGACGCTCAATGAAACCCCAATTACTGGAACTCCAACGCCACAATATTGTATAACCAATGGGGATTCCCCTTCTCCATCAAATTCACTTTTCAAGGCAAGAGATACACCTCTAGAACAGCTGAAGAACTGCAACAAACCCTAATAAACCTTCACCTGATGCATGAAACAATCTGCACTTCCCCATAGCGCAGAAGAGCAGCTCCATCTCCACTAACAAGCAACACACCCCAAAATACAAAGAATAGCGGGAACCATCATTCTTCTAAAAGAATAAGATATGCCCCCACTCCTTTGGATCAAGAAGATTCCATGGATGGATAACATTAACTCATAGTGATTTCAGTCAATTTAACTTATAAGAGATAAATATATCCTGGTTGAACATATGAATCCATAGAAATTTTACTTATTTTCACAGCCAGCAACAATGCCTTCTTTTCAAATTCTATAAGTGACTTGCGAATTAATCCTATTTACTTAACCCCTAAGAGGCTATTTGGAAATTTTGTGCTTTTTCGCTTTCTTATAAATTATTTATTTTTTTATTCTTTTGTGATTTAGCTTCACAAATGGTCAGGAAATGGCTAGTAGCAAAATACTGCAAACGTTCAGGCTAATTAGGGGTCAGAAGAAGACTGACAATCCCTTTACCTGACCATTAGCCTCTTACAACCCTATTATCCCAAATAGCCTCACTCAATTCGACCCGAGATAACTTTTTTAATGTTGTCCAATATATAGGCATACCATTGCAATATATACAAAATAGTTCAGAATTATTAAAATTGTATCTATTACCTCAGGTTTAACCCAGTTATTAATTAATTCGGTACTACTATTCTAAATTGCCTTCAGATAATAGATCCAGTTAACTAAGATATTATATTCTTTAGGCAACTACATGGGAATACCTAGAATAGTTACCTTTATCGAATTACCTGCTACCCGAAATACATGCATCTTATTGATGCTCTCATAATAGGGCTTTTTTCCTGCACGCGGATGACCCGTGCGCCCTCCTTGGTCTACCTCGTTCACCCACACATATGTTGTGGGAGTCCGACATAGGCAATTTTTCCCCCGATAGGGATCCACATACCCTATCACTGGTCAATTTAGAATTTTTTGGATTTTTTGAATTTTTTGCATATCTATTTCTCAAATCAAGCTCTATATATATATATATATATATATATATATGTATATATATTAACCTTTTATGCTTCTGCTTTTTCTTTCTCTTCCACTTCAGGCTCTACGAGACCTCTTTTTTCTCCTAAACCTTTTAAGTTCACACAGGTCGCTCCACCAACATAGAATTGTATACTTCTTGGTAAGTCCACTCTTTGTAGTCAGTTACCATGGCACCATTAAATGTATTATCCCTGAATGTTCAGGGTTTAAACGTACCACAAAAAAGGACCAACGCATTTCACACTTTCCATGCACGTAAGGTACATATTGTGTGTCTCCAGGAAAAATATTTCACTAATGATTAGGAAAAAAGTCATGCAAGCCACAATGTACCTAATGCTTAGAGAGTAAAACTACTCAGCTGCATACGTTGAACACGTCTCATATATTGTGCAATTGTGCAAAAATAAAAAGCAAAAGAAAACACTGATCCCCAGGATATCATCCCACCGCCTGTCGGTATATGCTCGATTCGGCCCATTGGGGGCCGCAACTTCAGGTGAGAGGCTGGGGAAACTATTGCTGCACCCCTGGAACAAGATCGGACTCGCCTATTAGATATCAGGCACTTGCACTTTTTCACCACCTGTAGAAGATTGCACTGGGCTGACATCGGGATTCGCACTACATGCAATTTTGAACTGTTTTGGACATTCTCCTCTTAGTTTTTTTTTTTTTAGCAGTAGCCTTCACCATTGAGAACACTGTTATTTATGCTTATTATTGCACTTGCACTTTCATCTGTATCAGTTTTTGGATGCCGTTATTTAGTCGCATCTTATGCAATTTGTGATTGCTCTGTTGATTCTTTATTTGTAGTGCATTATGTTGGTTATTTCACTAGTTCTTTGAGTCTTGATACAACTCCTGATATGTTCAATGGTCTTCTTTTTATGCACATTGCACTTTAGGATTTGATCTACCTCACTATTACATTGCATGTTAGCACTGGCAGTGTTCACCTGTCATCACTGTGCTATTATTGTTGCACACTTATGTTTATTATTGCACTTGCACTTTTATCTTTAGAAGATTTTAGATGCCGTCATTTAGTCACATTTCATGTGACTTTGAATATTGTTGCACACTGCTATTTATGTTCACTTTTGCACTTGCACTTCTATCTTTAGAGGATTCTTGATGCTGTCATTTAGTCGCATTTCATGCATTGCTGAATATTGTTGCACATTGCCATTTATGTTTATCATTGTACTTGCACTTCTATCTTTAGAAGATTCTGGATGCCGTTATTTAGTCGCATTTCATGCGTCTTTGGATTCTTAATTTGACCTTTTATACTTTATCTACATTTTTGGACACTTCAGAATCTATTAGTTCACCTTTCTGTTGCTATTCTTGCCTTGTTCATATGGTCTTTATGAATTTTGAATTTATCCACTTCACTGCTTTGTTTTATGCTAGCACTGTCAGTGTTTACACTCCATCATTGTGTCACCATTGTTAATCATTTTGGTTTTCTTATTTTATGATCTTTGGATCATTGACTACTACTGTATAAGTGGGGTAGCGCCACATATTTATTTCTTTTTTATCATTTTTTGAGTTATGTGGGTACACTTTTTTATGTAGGCGGCTTCCCCTTGGTATATTGGTGAGTTTGGTATTTTGCGCATTAGTTATTTTTTGTTTATTAAAAGAAAACACGTTGCGCTAAAGTGTGCTGTGACACAGACAAACACACATGGATTGCTTCAGAATAACAAAAGTTAAGCAGCAAAGCCAATGTGGACTGCTGCATGTTGTATGTTAACTCAATGTGAGTATACATCTATATATCTTTTACCCTAAATAAAGTCTTTTTAAAAAACAATATCACGCTATGGGCATTCGTCTCTCCTGCATGTGACAACATGGGTATCTGACTTGCAGACCATCCGGCAGGCTCCAGAGCTACACAGTGGCTAAAACTGTGAACGCCTAATACCCCCGGAGGGTAATGCTATCTGGTGAGTGCAATATATCATCAGCACGGATAAAAGTCACCTGGCACCATTGTCACCTGAGAGAAAAACCAGAATTATTTATGAACAGTCACTGAACACTGGTTTAAAGCACAAAGTGACTTTTTATTGTATATCACCCAAAACTGTTGGACCATTTATCCCATTCATTCAATTTTGTTTATTCACTTAATTTTGTATTTACATGTCTTATGAAGTATTTACCATTTAAATCCATGTTCTATTGAGGACTGTTTGTTCACATGCATTGTGTGGCACCAAGCACATTCGGAAATATATATATATTTTTATATAAGATTTTGTTTTCACTGTAGCATGCTTGTTTGAATTGATTTTACATTTTGCACTCTAATATAAGGTTGTATTGGTTGTACATACTGTACCTTAGTGAGCTTATTTATATTTTATTTAATTTTGTGTTTCAATATTGGACTTGTTATTATTATCACTATAATTTTTTTTATGTGTCACTATATAGTTTCATTTATGTCCATGGACATACACATATTTTGATTTATTATCACAGCACACTTTAGCGCAACGTGTTTTCTTTTGCTTTACATTTCACTAATGATTCCACTCCTAAATATATGTCCCCTTTTTACCCGCAAATTTTTGCAGCCTCTGCAAATTCCAAACAAAGAGGAACTCTTATAGCTTTCCACCGATCCACCCCTTTCACTTTATTATCAGAGATCAAAGACCCTGAAGGACGATACATAATACTTCGGGGACATTTGATCGATACGACAGTCACTATTGTCTCAGACTATGCTCCTAACAATAATCCCTCCCCTTTCCTCTCAAATCTTTTGCAAGTGGTAAATACACACAAAATTGGAACGGTGATTATAGGCAGTGATTCTAATCAGGTTATCCTCCCATTCCTTGACAAATCGCCCTACACGCCTCACAATACCTCAACCAAATTATTGTTCTCTCAACTCCTCTCCAAGTACAACTTGGTTGATACCTGGAGAGAAAACAAGCCAATTAAAAAAAGATACACCTACTTTTCACACCCTCATCAATCCTTCTCCCGCATTGACCATATTTTCTAAAGACAAATAAAAGACCAGGCCTAGATGGTTATTCGGCTCTATATTACCATGTATTCACAGAAATTCTATCCCCCATTTTAGCCAACGCATTTAATATACTGTTGAATGACCATTCTTTCAAGTAAGAATCATTAACGGCAATAGTATACATGATCCCGAAACCCCTTTCCGATGTTGCCTCCTACGCAGGTTATCGTCCCATCTCTCTGCTGAATCTAGATAATAAGCTGTTAGCAAAAGTTTTAGCAAAACGCCTTAACCAAATAATAGGTAATTCAATGCATAAAGATCAAGTAGGTTTCATGCCGCATAGCCAAGCGGGTGATAATGTGCGCAGGGCGGTACTTATGGCACATATCACCAAAAAACGTTGTATCCCTTCTTGCTTTCTTTCATTGGACATCAAGAGGGCATTCAACATGGTTTCATGGCCCTACTTGAAATACTCTTTACAAAAATGGGGATTTGGCCTGCAATTCATAAAATGGATAACGACATTATATAATAAGCCTATGGCATACATAAAATATGCAGGATACAAATCCGAATCATTCAATATCGAAAGAGGTACAAGGCAGGGATGCCAACTATCCCCTCTCTTATTCGCTCTTATTTTAGAACCCTTAGCTCAATTTATTAGGACCAACCCTACGATTACTGGCATTGAAGTAGGAGGTCTGCAGCATAAACTTTGCATATTTGCGGATGATATCCTTCTTTTCCTGTCATCCCCACAAATTGCAGGCCCTAATCTTTTGCCCATTTAAAGTAGATTTGCGTTAATATCGGGCCTGGCCATTAACCCTAAGAAATGCCTGGCTCTTGATATCTCCCTAACTGATGCAGAATTGATTCCAGCAAAAGCTGCACTGCCCTTTATATGGGCAGATAAGTCTATCCCATATTTAGGAATCCACCTAACAACCTCTTATACAGATCTATTCACAGCCAATTACAACCCCCCCCCTATTAAAACAAATAACGGCATTATTAAAACAATGGTCACAACTCCCATTATCCTGGATAGGAAGAATAAATGCAACTAAAATGACCATCTTGCCCAAGTTATTATACCTGTTTCGAGTACTACCAATTTCTATCCCATCTTATTATCTAAGACTGGTGCAACAAAAGGTATCAAAATTTGTTTGGGGCCCTATCAAACCACGCATACCGGCATGTACATTATTTGCCCCTGGAACTAATGGAGGGCTTGGTCTCCCCAATTTTGCCAGCTACTACAAAGCCGCCCACCTGGCCAGTATCGCCAAGTACCATACAATAAAGGAAATCCCATTATGGGTGCTAATAGAAGCCTCGGAATGTGATCCACTTTCAATCTCTAATTTATTATGGCTCCAACCTAAAGACCGTCGTACACTAAGTAACCCTATAACTAAATATTTTGTATCTCTCTGGGACAGTCTGAAAACTAAAAATCAACTACAATCAAAACATAACCCCCTATTATCCTTTTTCACAAATCCTGCCTTCTACCTGGCATGGATATATCCGAAATCATTTAAAGCCTGGTCAAATGCCAACCTCTTAATGCACCATGAATTCATTACTCCTAATTTCTTCTGATCATTCCCGAAACTTAGGGAAAGCTATGGTTTACTGCAGTCCGAACTATTCAGGTATCTACAAATCAAAACATTTTTCGCACCCCTTACAAATGCTGAATCACACTTACCTCGCCTTTACACTTTTGAATCAATGTGCAAAAATGACCCACTTGCTAAAGGAATGATATCATCTTTTTACACACAACTTTTGACTAAATCAAAATCTGATAAATTAACCTATGTCCAAAAGTGGGAGGAAGATTTGGGACGTAAACTGGACGATGCAGAATGGTCTGAAATATGGTGAACTACTAAATCTTCCTCGCCCAATGTTACTGCGATCGAAGCAAATTATAGTTCTAACCCGCTGGTACCTTGTACCTGCCAGAATGGCTAAATACACTCCCAATCATTCAGCCCTCTGTTTCAGGGGTTGTACAGATCCAGGTACACACCTACATATATGGTGGACATGTCCAATAGCGAAATCTTATTGGGGGGAAAATATTTGAACTAGCCTCCAAAATGTTCCAAACGCCGCTAAGACAGGCCATCTAACATTCTCCCAATTTAAGCTTTTTGTTAAACTTTCAATCGCTGCTAAACAAACAATGGCAAAAGCATGGAAATCACCAAAACTGTCATTGGCTGAAACCAAGAACAGAATTAATTCTGCAATGTCTCAAGCTAAAATGTCTGCTATTGAAGGCAACCAAATTCCAAAATTCAAGAAAATATGGAATCCATGGATAAAGACTCATTTACCCCCAAATTTCAATGATTCAGTCCTTCAGCCATGGTAATCGATTATTTAACTGATTAACTGATTACTTAACAAAACCATGTAACCACATTTTCATTTATACATGGAATAAATACGCAGAACCATGCTCTGGTACCTGGACCGACCTTGTGAACTTACTCTTTATCTATTCTTTCTTCTCCTTCCTTTTCTCTTACTTCTCTTTTTTTTTATCTCATTTTATTGTTATGGTACAATATTTGTTCATCCATATCTGCTCTTTATTAATACATACTAGACCAATATATGTACTAAGTTTTTTTAAGATATCTTTAGTTAGATATTTATAGTTACAACTTTCAAACTTATCAGGTAAAGTAACATAGAGCAGTTAATTAATTAACTAATTAAATCTATGTGATGAAGTTTAATGCAAACAATAACATACTATGTTACCTATATATATAATTTGTATTATTGTTTAACAAAGAGCTTATGTTTATACATCCTTGTAATGTAACCAATGGACTTTCATTTTGTTGTGCAAACAATAAACCTTTCTGACAAGGATAAATGTAACGTTATGCACTTGGAGGCTAAGAATATGCATGCATCATACATACTAAGGGGGGTACAACTGGGGGAATCAATGGTGGAGAAGGATCTGGGGGTTTTGGTAGATCATAAGCGCAATAATAGCATGCAATGCCAAGCTGCGGTTTCCAAAGCGAGCAAAGACCTTTCTTGTATTAAGAGAGGTATGTATTCAAGATAGAGAGATATTATTTTGCCCCTGTACAAATCATTAGTAAGACCTCATCTGGAATATGCAGTTCAGTTTTGGGCACCAGTTCTCAAAAAGGATAACTGGAGAATGTGCAGAGAAGGGCAACCAAACTGATAAGAGGCATTGAGGAGCTCAGCTATGAGGAAAGATTAGAGGAACTGAATCTATTCCCTCTTGAGAAGAGGAGATTAAGGGGGGATATGATCAACATGTACAAATATCCCTTGCTGTAGCAAATTGGAGCATGCTTTGCTGGAGTTTTTTGCCGTCCTCTGAAAGGACTGTGGGTGTAGGTTTGTGTATATAGGATTGTATTTTTTTGGTTGAACTTGATGGTCTTTTTTAAACCTAACTATGTAACTGTATATACAGTGGGGATGGAAAGTATTCAGACCCCCTTACATTTTTCACTCTGTTATATTGCAGCCATTTGCTAAAATCATTTAAGTTCATTTTTTTCCTCATTAATGTACTCACAGCACCCCATTGACAGAAAAACACAGATTTTTTGACATTTTTGCAGATTTATTAAAAAATAAAAACTGAAATATCACATGGTTCTAAGTATTTAGACCCTTTGCTCAGTATTTAGTAGAAGCACCCTTTTGATCTAATACAGCCATGAGTCTTTTTGGGAAAGATGCAACAAGTTTTTCACACCTGGATTTGGGGATCCTCTGCCATTGCTCCTTGCAGACCCTCTCAAGTTCTGTCAGGTTGGATGGTAAACGTTGGTGGACAGCCATTTTTAGGACTCTCCAGAGATGCTCAATTGGGTTTAAGTCAGGGCTCTGGCTGGGCCATTTAAGAACAGTCACGGAGTTGTTGTGAAGCCACTCCTTCATTCGTTATTTTAGCTGCAACCATTGCAACCAGTCATCCTGTCCCTGCAGCTGAAAAACACCCCCACAGCATGATGCTGCCACCACCATGCTTCACTGTTGGGACTGTATTGGACAGGTGAAGAGCAGTGCCTGGTTTTCTCCACACATACCACTTAGAATTAAGGCCAAAAAGTTTTATCTTGGTCTCATCAGACCAGAGAATCTTATTTCTCACCATCTTGGAGTCCTTCAGGTGTTTTTTTTAGCAAACTCCATGTGGGCTTTCATGTGTCTTGCACTGAGGAGAGGCTTCCGTCGGGCCACTCTGCCATAAAGCCCCAACTGGTGAAGGGCTGCAGTGATGGTTGATTTTCTACAACTTTCTCCCATCTCCCGACTGCATCTCTGGAGCTCAGCCACAGTGATCTTTGGGTTTTTCTTTACCTCTCTCACCAAGGCTCTTCTCCCCCGGTAGCTCAGTTTGGCCGGATGGCCAGCTCTAGGAAGGGTTCTGGTCGTCCCAAACGTCTTCCATTTAAGGATTATGGAGGCCACTGTGCTCTTAGGAACCTTAAGTGCAGCAGAAATTTTTTTGTAACCTTGGCCAGATCTGTACCTTGCCACAATTCTGTTTTTGAGCTCTTCAGGCAGTTCCTTTGACCTCATGATTCTCATTTGCTCTGACATGCACTGTGAGCTGTAAGGTCTTATATAGACAGGTGTGTGGCTTTCCTAATCAAGTCCAATCAGTATAATCAAATACAGCTGGACTCAAATGGAGGTGTAGAACCATCTCAAGGATGATCAGAAGAAATGGACAGCACATGAGTTAAATATATGAGTGTCACAGCAAAGGGTCTGAATACTTAGGACCATGTGATATTTCCATTTTTCTTTTTTAATAAATCTGCAAAAATGTCAACAATTCTGTGTTTTTCTGTCAATATGGGGTGCTGTGAGTACATTAATGAGGGAAAAAATGAACTTAAATGATTTTAGCAAATGGCTGCAATATAGCAAAGAGTGAAAAATTTAAGGGGATCTGAATACTTTCCGTCCTCACTGTAAGTCTCTGATCGCCGTGATTACTAGAAAAAAAATTAAATAAAAATATACAATAGTTTGTAGACAATATAACTTTTGCGCATACAATCAATATACATGTATTGGTTTTTTTTTTACCAAAAATATGTAGCAGAATACATGGCCTGATGAAGTTGATGAAGAAATTAGATTTTTTTTTTTTAATTATTGGGAATGTTCTATAGCAGACAGTACAAAACATTTTATTTCTTATTGTTTTTTGTACAGTATCTCACAAAAGCGAGTACACCCCTCGCATTTTTATAAATATTTTATTATATCGTTTGATGTGACAACAATGAAGAAATGACACTTTGCTACAATGTAAAGTAGCGAGTGTACAGCTTGTATAACAGTGTAAAATTGCTGTCTCCTCAAAATAACTCAACACACAGCCATTAATGTCTAAACAGCTGGCAACAAAAGAGAGTACACCCCTAAGTGAAAATGTCCAAATGGGGCCCAATTAGCCATTTTCCCTCCCCGGAGTCATGTGGCTAGTTAGTGTTACAAGGTCTCAGGTGTGAATGGGGAGCAGGTGTGTTAAATTTGGTGTTATCGCTCTCACTCTCTCATACTGGTCACTGGAAGTTCAACATGGTATGTCATGGCAAAGAACACTCTGAGGATCTGAAAAAAAAAATTGTTGCTCTACATAAAGACGGCCTAGGCTATAAGAAGATTGCCAAGACCCTGAAACTGAGCTGCAGCACAGTGGCCAAGACCACACAGCAGTTTAACAGGACAGGTTCCACTCAGAACAGGCCTCGTCATGGTCGACCAAAGAAGTTGAGTGCACGTGCTCAGCATCATATCCAGAGGTTGTCTTTGGGAAATAGATGTATGAGTGCTGCCAGCATTGCTGCAGAGGTTAAAGGGGTGGGGGTCAGCCTGTCAGTGCTCAGACCATACGCCGCACACTGCATCAAATTAATCTGCACGGCTGTTGTCCCAGGAGAAAGACACTTCTAAAGATGATGCACAAGAAAGCCTGCAAACTGTTTGCTGAAGACAAGCAGACTAAAGACGTGGATTACTGGAAACATGTCCTGTGGTCTGATGAGGCCAAGATAAACTTATTTGGTTCAGATAATGTCAAGCCTGTGTGGCGGCAACCAGGTGAGGAGTACAAAGACAAGTGTGTCTTGCCTACAGTCAAGCATGGTGGTGGGAGTGCCATGGTCTGTGGGCTGCATGAGTGCTGCCGGCACTGGGGAGCTACAGTTCATTGAGGGAACCATGAATGCCAACATGTACTGTGACATACGGAAGCAGAGCATGATCCCCTCCCTTCGGAGACTGGGCCGCAGGGCAGTATTCCAACATGATAATGACCTCAAACACACCTCCAAGACGACCACTGCCTTGCCAAAGAAGCTGAGGGTAAAGTTGATGGACTGGCCAAGCATGTCTCCAGACCTAAACCCTATTGAGCATCTGTGGGGCATCCTCAAACAGAAAGTGGAGGAGCGCAAGATCTCTAACATCCACCGGCTCCGTGATGTCGTCATGGAGGAGTGGAAGAGGACTCCAGTGGCAACCTGTGAACTTCATGCCCAAGATGGTTAAGGCAATGCTGGAAAATAATGGTGGCCACACAAAATATTGACACTTTGGGCCCAATTTGGACATTTTCACTTAGAGGTGTACTCACTTTTGTTGCCAGCGGTTTAGACATTAATGGCTGTGTGTTGAGTTATTTTGAGGGGACAGCAAATTTACAATATTATACAAGCTGTACACTCACTATTTTACATTGTGTAATTTCTTCAGTGTTGTTACATGAAAAGATATCATAAAATATTTTTAAAAATGTGAAGGGTGTACTCACTTTTGTGAGATACTGTAATGTTCTAAAGAGTATAACTTTGCATCTGAAAAGACTGTTTACATACTATTTTTTTCTCACGAGTACTTTCTCAATGCAATATACACAAATGCTGCTTCCCTTCTCTCACTTTAGTTTTCTAGTTATGAGCATTTCATGCACTAACAATCCCAGGAAACATTTCACCTGACTTTACAAATGCACATTCATCCCTATATACTTTTATTATGCTGGTACATCCCATCAGTGTCAGCTGTCAAGGACCAGCACAAAATGCTTTTATGTGCCAATCCTCACTGTGTCGGCACATATGAATGTAGTTCATCTCAGAAATGTGTATAAGAGGGAAGCTACATTCCCACATACAGCGGGACCATGTGGACCTAACGTAGTTACCCTCATAATGGAAGTCAGATGAGAGCATTTTGTGAAGTACTATCTGACACTGTGATTACATGGTAGAGAGCTGCCATCAGAAGTAGTTGTGGCAAATAGTTTTTGGATTGGGTCATTAAAGCATCTGGAAACTATTAGTGTCTTAACAGCCAGAAACTGTACACTAACTATAGCACCATTTAAACACAGAAAATAAGTAGATAAAGTTGTTAAAAAGGAGACAGAATATATATCTTTTTTTGAATCAGAAAAAAGGTTTTATTTTAACTTTTACAGTACATGGTATATGACATTCAGTATACAGTAGCAAAGAAGGGTAAAATGTTCAACATTCCATAGTATGCTGTCAGTTGGTACAATGTATACCAAGCCTTGTAAATACTTTTTCTAGTACTGTGTTATATAGCAAAACGTATAAGAAAAAGAAGAAAAAAGGGAAACAAACAGTTAAACTTTTGTAGACCCTCAGAACCCTGAGGGTGTCATAAACCTGATCAAATGAGTTACCTCGGCCCACCAGGGTCCTCTGTATCCCCTGGGATTGTATACATCACCAAGCATTTGTAAACATTAATTTGTGCCCCCTACCCTTGTAGGAGCCTGTCCTTAATCAGCTGATGTGGTGCCAATCCTGGGACATCTAACCAGGCCTGCCATAATGAGTAAAATTTACATGGGACATTTCTCTGTTGGTATGTTAATTTCTCTCTTATCAATAGTTTGTTAACTTGTTCCACCTATTGAATAAGTAATTAATGGGACCGGCGCCAAAAAATATGTGTGTGTGTGCAACGTGTGCTAAATTAGCTGATGCTGCTCTTAAATTAGTAATTTACTAATACACAACAAACAGAACATTATAGGGCGCATCTATGTGCAATATATTCCAATAATGCAAAAAAAAGTGCTATAGTGCATGAACAATAGATATGCTATTTTGCAATAAAGTGAATCCAATATGTTATACCATATATATGATGTGGATCCATATACTGCAAAAAAAAGTGCTATAATGCATAACCGATACTTATGCTACATTGCATTAAAGTGAATCCGTGCAGCAAATAAAATGTCCGCAGATGTTAAAGAACATACAGAGATTCTTCTTGTAATCCAATCACCATCTAATAAATTGCACATGAATTCTGTTTTGTGCTTCACCCGAACTGGTATAACTAAGCGCTCACCAGATGGTAGTGGCCACAGAGTGGCCCTCAGGCATATTGACCATATGTCATCAACAAGGAATCTTTCCCCCAATATCGGCAGATTAAAACTCCATTCACCAATCAGCAGATATTGTATGTGACTTTTATCTCTGAATCACAATATTTCAATGCCTCCGCCAAATCTGCAAAAAGTGGCTCCTATTTATTTGCGAATAAAGGGTCACATGCACATTACATCACTTCCAGTTCTACATTGGAAAGCAAGCTATATACGTGGGAAGTTTTCCTCTGTGGTACGAGAATTTTCATACCATTAATAGCATTCTTGTTTTCAGCATGGTACGGACATTCTGGGAAAATCAGACAATCGTTCGTTCGATTTTCTAATTATGTGCACTAGGCTTTAGATGGCAGCTACCAACACATCCTTCCCCCGGCGAAGGATGTGGGGGAAGGATGTGTTGGTAGCTGGACTTTCTCTAATTAGCTGCTGATTTGTTCAGGATTGGCCGGTCTGAACAGCCAAGGAAGCTGCCATCTAAAGCCATCTAAAGCCTAGTGTACATAATTAGAAAATCGAACGAATGATTGATTTTCCCAGAATATCCGTACCATGCTGAAAACAAGAATGCTAATAATGGTATGAAAATTCTCGTACCACAGGGGAAAACTTCCCACGTATATAGCTTGCGTTCCAATGTAGAACTGGAAGTGATGTAATGTGCATGTGACCCTTTATTCGCAAAAAAATGTGAGCCACTTTTTGCAGATTTGGTGGAGGCATTAAAATATATTGTGATTCAGAGATAAAAGCCACATACAATATCTGCTGATTGGTGAATGGAGTTGTAATCTGCCGAGATTGGGGAAAGATTCCTTGTTGAAGACATATGCTCAATATGCTTGAGGGTCACTCTGTGGCCACTACCATCTGGTGAGCGCTTAGTTATACCACTTCGGGTGAAGCACGAAACAGAATGCATGTGCACTTTATTGGATTGTGATTGGATTACAAGAAGAATCTCTGTGTGTTCTTTAATATCTGAGGACATTTTATTTGCTGCACGGATTCACTTTAATGCAATGCAATGAAGCATAAGTATCGGTTATACATCATAGCATTTTCTTTTCACTGTATTGCTAAATAGCATATTGTTTATGCACTATAGCACTTTTTTTTTGCATTATAGCACTTTTTTGCAGTATATGGATACACATCATATATATGGTATAACATATTGGATTCACTTTATTGCAAAATAGCATATCTATTGTTCATGCACTATAGCACTTTTTTTTTTTGCACTATTGGAATATATTGCACATTGATGCACCCTATAATGTTCTGTTTGTTGTTCCACCTATTGCTTCCTGGTGGGCACCCTAAGGGTGATCCACAGTTGTGCAATTAGCTTGCGCGCAACATACAACGATCTTAAGACCGCAGTATGAGCCAAGGGGGTTAGAGCCTCCTTGTCCAGTGCGCCCAGCAGACACACAACTGGTTCTCATGGGATGGTTATCATATAAACCTGAGATATCACGTCTAAAACTTCCTTCCAATAACGCAAAAGTTTGGGGCACTTCCACATGTGGATTAGGTCACCATGATCACCTTCACATTTCGGACAGAGTGGAGTATCCCTAATCCCCCATTTGTGCAGTCATACGGAGGTCCTATATGCTCTGTGCAGCATGTATAAATGTGACAATTTTTGAGAGGTAGATACCGGCACCAAGGGGGCAGAGGAGAGACAAAGGTCGCCTCAGATGACGTCTTGATGATGAAACGCGTAAGGCATGGCCTCGTGATACGCACACGTCAGCACCTCTTTGTTTGAGTTTGTGTTTGTTCCGGTTTCCAGCTGGCGGGCGGTGGAACGCACGCCGCACCACGCTGCTCAACAGCTGAGAGCCGGCTTCTGGAGCATTGCTAGCTCCGGTGTTTTTATACTGGTTTAAACTTTTTACTACGATTGTCATGGACTTTTATCAATAAAATCAAATTTTTGAAGATTTACGCTATGAAGTTTTCTCTTTCCTCACTTCATATGGATGTTCGGTATTGGGGATACTACAAAGGATAAAATACCCCCAGACGGAGGCTCGCTTCCTGGATTCGCCATTGCGGGATTTTCTACATATGCCTTTTACCCCTGCAGGGGTGAGGCAGTCCTGTGAGTGCAAGCACGAGTGGGGGTACAGTGAAGGACGGGGACCATATCAGTTAAAGCTGAGACCACGTTTTTGCACCAAAAGGACACATTTTTGGGACTTTGATTTTGGACACTTATGTTTCACATATCTTTTTTTCTTTTACACAATTTTTAAATTCCCGATTTTTTATGCACATTTGTTGGGGACTTACATATAATATTTTTTTCTATTTTCAATGTCATAATTGTTTGCTCGTATTGCAAAATACTGTTTTGATTGCCATAATTGTTTGTTCATTTGTGGGCACTTTTCCCTATACACACATGGATACTTGATATATTGAGGATATATTGAGGTTAAGGCACATTTACATACTTTCTAGGAGCACGTTGCACTTTACTGCATCATTTGCTAGGGGTATTGTTTGCATTTGATACACCTTAGCCCTTGCCACGTATTGTTTACACGCACAACCTCTTTCACAAGCATTTTTATTTTATTTTATTCTATTTATTTATTAATTTTTTATTTATATGTATCTATTTATGCACATATAGCCGGACAGCGCCAATTCCCCTGTTCAGTACAAAGGTCCCAGGTCCCCTCATCTATGGTCCCTATATCCCCCTCCCAACCTTGCCTACAGGGCAAGACAGAATATTTTCTCAAACAGCTAATAGGGTACAGTGAGTATAGAAAAGAATCACCCCTTTTAAAAAAGTCACATTTTGTTGCTTTGCAGCCTGAAATGAAGACAGGCACATTTTTTGTTGTACCAGCTCAATTTAATAGTGTAACTTATAACATCCAAGTGAAAGATATAACACCAACATGTCAGAAAAAATTCAAAAACAGAATCACTGAGTTGGAAAAAGGATATTGTCAGTATTTTGTTGGACTGCATATTGCTTTAATTACAGCCTTTATTTTGTTGGGATATGTCTCTACTAACTTTGCACATCTAGACTTTGCAGTAATTGCCCACTCTTCTTTGTAGAACTGCACAAGTTCAGTTACATTTAATGGTTACTGTTTGTGGACTGCAGACTTCAAGTCATTCCACAGATTTCCAATGGAGTTTAAGTCTAGGCTCTGACTAAGCCATGCAAGGACATTAACCCTTTTCTCCTTCAACCACTGTGTGGTAATTTTTGCTGTGTGATTTGGGTCATTGCCATGTTGGAAGGTAAACCTTCTTCTCATTGACAACTTTCTGGCAGAAAGATTTTCCTCAAAAATGTGATGGTATTTTGCCCCATTCATTTTTCTTCTATCCTGACAAGTGTTCCAGTCCCTGCTGCAAAGAAACACCCCAATAACAGGATATTACCACCTCCATGCTTTACTATAGGAATGGTGTTATTGGATCGTGATCTGTATTGGATTTCCGCCAGACATATTGTTTGGTGTTGACAAATAATTACATTTTAGTCTAATTTCACCACATTAAATGCACCTTGAAGATTCTGAGGCCACATGGAAAAAGGTGTTATGGTCAGATGAGACTAAAATTTAATTATTTGGCTTCAACACCAAACAATATGTCTGGTGGAAATCCATTCAAATTACACCATTCCTACAGTAAAGCATGAAGGTGGTAGTCCACAGCTGTCAGCTTTTTACTTCCAAGATTGGCCATCAGAGGTGGATAGTGTACACAATTCTAGCTCCAAACATCAATGTTTTCAAGTACTCTAATATTGGTATGAAGCCCACATGCCTTTTATTTTCTCTATGCTACCAAAAGTGCTTTTTGCTTGTTAATTCAGTTTATAAACTTGCACATACATTTCTCAAGGGTACCATTTGTTACCATGAAATGTAATTTGTAATTAGTCTGGTAAAATAATAATAGTATTAAATCGACCCAGTACATCATTCTTATAATTTATTGGATGAACAAGCCAGCAACTTGCTGATGTATAAAAAGTAGAGGAGTTGCATGTGGGAAGGGTTATTTGCAATGAGCTATTTATTGCTTATGCCAATATTCTTAGTAAGTTAACTTTTTTATTTCTACTCTTCATGTGTTTCCTTTTTATAAATGCAGCAAACCCAGTAAACAAACTAGGAGGATCAAGAAAACCCAGCAATTGTTTTTGTACTCTCCTGAAATGGAGTAATTGATTTAATAGAAGAGTACAGAGTGTGCCAAGGCCAAATATGGGACTTAAGCACACACTATACAATTTTTTGTAGATTTTTTCCTTTAGATTTACCAGAACCATATAATGTGAGGTCAAACCTTTATGCCGCGTACACAAAAGTCCGACAGGCTGTCCGACAGACTTTCGACTGACTTTTGTCGGACTTTTAGCGGACTTGCGGCAGATTTTCTTACGAACAGACTTGCCTACATACGATCACACAAAAGTCCGACGGATTCGTACCTGATGACGTACACCGGACTAAAATAAGGAAGTTGATAGCCAGGAGCCAATAGCTGCCCTAGCGTGGGTTTTTGCCCGTCGGACTGGCACACAGACGAGCGGATTTCTGGGTCTGGCGTAGTTACGACGTAAAGATTTGAAGCATGTTTCAAATCTAAAGTCAAATTTGAGGCTGGAAAAGTCCGCTGAAAGTCCGGGGAAGCCCACACACGATCGGATTGTCAGCCAGCTTTAGTCCGTCGGCGTCCGTCGGACTTTTGTAGACAAAGTCTGACTGTGTGTACGCGGCATAAGAGTTATAATTTTATGCAATCAGGCATGCCCTTCGATGACATGGTTTTGGTAAATCTAAAGGAAATCAAACAACAAAAGTTGTACAGTGAGTATGAGGTCTAACAGTGCTATGGTTTGATAATGACAAAATGAAAAACAAAAAAACAGTCACCCCTAGGATAAACAGTGAACTAACAAAAACTCTATGCAGCAGCTGTTTCAATCTAGTGATAAAGGTGAAAACGGCATCTTAGGAAAATACTACAAACAAAACAGCTCCAGCAAGGTGCCTAATAGTTTATAAAAGTAAATAGTGAAAGGACAAAAGAACGACGCCCTCAAGTGCAGTATGCAAGCATCTTTAATGTATATAAAAGAATCTAAGAATACACTTACAAGGATGTAGTAATAACAAGCATTTTACAGGGTTTCATCCGCTCCGACTGCCGGGTGAGGGGGAAGGTCCGGCGTCACTGTTGTGGACGTGTGTCCGTGACCATGTCGTTCCTCCGGCCACACTGCTGGTGCACGGTGCTTCCGGATGGTTGGGACTGTGATCAGCGGCGTACAGGGACAAATGTCACTTCCGGGTCGGGTCAGCGGGCGATACTTCACGTTTGGAGCATGCTCCTGCTATTACTACACCCTTGTGAGTGTATTCTAAGATTCTTTTATCTATATTAAAGATGCTTGCATACTGCACTTAGAGGGCGCCGTTCTTTTGTCCTTTCTATATTCCAGTTTTTTGCCTTCTAAAGTTCCGAACTGGCAGCCTTCCATGGACAGTTACCTATTTTTATCCTTACATGGACTAATCTCCTAAAGAACTTGTTTATTTTCCCATTTCTTTACCCTCATCCTTTCTAATTTGTCATATTCAGAGTGCGCCATATTATCCAATTGTGTATATGTTTTGTTCTGAGAAAAGTAAATAGTGAAACAATCCTCTACAAAAAATGAACATTTAACAATCCAAATGCAATTGTATATACCATGGGTATAAAATGTATCCAGTGAAAAAAGGTCCAACCAAAAGGATATAATAACACCGTGTATCCTAACTTGACATGTTTCACCATAGTAAATGACGTCATCAGAAGCTTCTTACTTTGGCGAAACATGTCAAGTTAGGATACACGGTGTGTTGGAGCAAGCTTTAGATACTTTACAGCAAGTTTTAGATGCTATACAGTAAGCTTATCTCTGTTTTGGGGAATTTGTGAGGACCCTTACGTCCCATCCGTGATTATAGCAAGCTGTTGTTACTATCATTTTTACTGAGAACTGTTTTTAAACACTTTTGTACAGTTTTTCAATAAACCATGCTGGTTTACGGTATGTGGAGCCCGTTTTTCTTTTTTTTTTAAATGCCATTTGTTCATCTGAAGCACGGAGAGTGAAAGGGTGTTATCGGCTGGAGTCTGTGAGTGGAGCCTGTGATCGCTGAGATCTGATCGTTGATTGGACCTCGCAGAGTGTAGGAGAGCAGAGGATCCCTCTATGGGCTGTTCCTTGGGACCATGCATCATCAGTTACCATCGGGGCCGATGCCTGTTTCCATGGGTCTTTGAGACCACAAAGTGCATTTGACCTCTCTTGCTATATGGTAATGAGGGTCAACTCCATTTGGGGAGTAGGAATTTCACCTGTTTATGGATCGGCTGGGAGTACCAACCTTTGTTGTATATTTCACTGTGGGATAGCAGGAATTTCACCTGTTTATGAATCGGCTGGGAGTACCAACCTTTGTTGTATCATTCACTGTGGGATGGTATGAATTTCACCTGTTTATGAATTGGCTGGGAGTAACCAACATTCGTTACTTTTTTCACTGTGGGATATACAGCACGTTCATATTTGAGCAAGGACTTTTATTTCACCTTTTTGCTACATTGCCATACTTTTGGTTGGACTTTTTTTTCATTGGATACATATTTTATACCCATTGTATATACAATTGTGTTTGGATTGTTTCACTATTTACTTCTATATACTATTAGGCACCTTACTAGCTCTGTTTTGATAATGACAAGCCTGCAAGGGAACAAATTATAGATTATCATTATATGATCCTCTAAAAAAAGAGCACTGGCTTCACAATGTGGAGGTTAAAAAATTAGCATTCCTGACAAAACCTGGACTACAAACAGGAAATGGTTAGAATACTTTGGCACCAAATGGGCAATTGTAACAACCTGTACCCAACAAACAAGGACTCATGACAATATAGAGGCAATAAATGGGTAATCATGATAATACACAGGTAACACACGGCAATCGTGACAATACATGAGCAGCCTACAGGCAATCATAACAATATGCAGGCAACAAATGCACAATCATAATAATACAGTATAATGAACAATCACAGTGACAATAACTGGTGCTCACTCCTTCTCCTTTTACCTTTCTGGAGTGCTGCATGAACACAGATTGACCTTTTTAGAAGGGTAGTATAGGTGGTACTATAGATGCTATATCTTGGATCAGAGCAAACGCATGTGGCCACAGGGAGGAGCTGCTGGAGGAAAGAAAATGGGCATCTCTGTTCCCTAGCTCACAGCAGTAGTGATAATGCTGACACTTCTCCTGTCAGACTATAGTAGTGGAGCCAGTAGACAAATTATTTGGCTGGAGTGTTTGAGCAAAATTCAAAGGGTTTCCAGGTATGTCCACCAGCAGGGGAAGACATTGATGTGCAAAAGTAGAACCTATATGATGACCGAACACCTGCACAGAAGCTATAGCTTAGCAGGGCTTCTTTTTAGACAAAATAGGGATCTATGCAGGAATACCATAAGGTCAGCTCAGCAGCATTACATCAGTACATTCTATGATATTTTGTATATATGTAACCCAGAATTAAAATTGAATTCTGCACACAATTGCATCCATTAATGCAAACAATCAGATCTGACAGATCAGATATTGAAGAAAATATGGAACACATACTTAGCTACAGTTTAGCTTGTGCATAGGTAGCACCCTGCTGGTTAGATTGCTAGTAGGATTAGGGCTGTAGCCAGTGGAGAAAAGTTTAATTTTTGCTGGTTCTGGGTTCTGTTGGTTGCATGCTCAGTTGTTTCTAGTGAGTTCTAGCATTTAGTGGGTTGGAAGAGGAAAGACTCTGGACTTGCATATTCAAACAGCCTCAGCCAATCCCTGGGAGGAATGATGACCAGTAGGGGGCTGGTGTGTGTGTGTGTATAAATGGGCTGGGGCCTGAAACAGTAGGGTCCTTGTCCTGTTGGAGAAGACCCAGCCTGTAGGACAGTGGCCCTCTGGGTCACGTAGCTTGCATCTGCAGGAGGCCATCGGGGTCCAAATTCAGGAAGAGCTGAGGGGTCCATTTCTAGGTTGCTGTAACAGTTTAGAGGAGGTCTATTGAGGATCTGGCCAGGAGGCTCACAATACAGAATCTAGCTGGTACATGGAAAAAGATATCCAAATATATAGGACACAGTGAGTGAGGCTTGAGAGAGATCCTAGTGACTCTCCTTGTTCACCCTTGGAGAGATTGTTTCAGATTTGCTAGTTTAGAATTGCTTATGCATTGGAGCTTACTGAGCTGTATGTTCACCTACCACCAGCCACACAGGGGGGTTCACACTGGAGAGTCCAGTTATAGCCAGAGAAGTTTCCTGTTGTACTTTGCACTACATTTGGAGAATCCCAAGGCCCACCCTGCATCCTAACAATGTTCAATCAGCATTAAACTACAAAAAGACATGCACTGCCTGTTTCTTGAGTTGCGAGACTGAGGAGCTACTGTGTGCCTGACTGCCTTGTACCTAAATGAGAATAGAACCTGGGACAAAACTTCCGGACTGGTCTGGGGTCTGTGCTACACATATACTGTATATGATAAGTGGCTCTGTGAAAACGCTTCATTCCCCCATCAACACAGTCAGTGTTGATGGAGGGAATTCCTCCTGTAGAGCTATTGTGTTCTCCCCGCGGGGGGCACAGGCAGCCGTCCCTCTTGGGAGAACACAGTGATTATTGCTAGTGGCCAGAGCTGCTGACAATAATCGCATAACGAAAATCCAACATGCTGGTTCAGCCTGCCCATAGATGGTTCGAATCCTGACCTGTCCCCACTGAACCGGCCAAGATTCGAACCATCTATAGCCAGCTTTAGAGTTGGTCTTAATTACCTTAAGGTCCATTATCTATAAACTTGAGGTAATTATTTTTGAGTTTGGTGTGACTTTAGCTTCACTTTTACAAAGGCTACAACAAATTCAAAAATAATTACCTCCGGCTAAGAACTACCAGAATCTGCTGCATGTTTAGGTAAAGCTACTGAAACTGGTGGCAAAGCTTTTTAAATCTGACAAAGGACCTTTTAAAGCAAGGGTGCTCAACCTGTGGCCCTCCAGCTGTTGCAGAACTGCAAGTCCTACAAGTCCCATAAAACAGCTGACTGTTACAAGCATTACTCCCAAAGCCAGAGGCATGATGGGACTTGCAACAGCTGGAGGGCCACAGGTTGAGCACCCATGTTTTAAAGGGTTACACCACTGGAAAAGTGGCACAAATACTTAATTGAATTCCCACTATTGTGTCATTATCAACAAGACAAATTTAAGAAATGTGTACTTTTTCGCTACAGTAACACTAGTTGTTTTAAAGAGACTGTCATCAACTTGAAATTTGTTCCTTAACATAAATTATTTTTAATTCACTTGCAACATGCCTGTGAATACTTGCTAGCAAATTTGACTACTTTAGGAAGAGTCAACTCACTAGTTCATTCGCCTTCCTCGCTGCATGCCAGAACCCTCTCCTCTTCTCTTAGTGTCTGAATAATGTCGATGTTTGCAACTCCCCTCCATTCACCTCCCTGCAAGAACTTTTAGGAGTGAAGGGGAATACTACAGAATGTCACTTGAGTGGTAGCACTAAATCTGCTGGGGCTGTTGACATCATGTCCAAGATGGCAGCACCCAGCAGCAGTTTAAGGACTCTTGGGTGTCTGCGTAAGATAGGCTTTAAAAAACCTAAAATAAGCGCATCTCATCTTATGGGAACTTGGTTGTTGAAATAATTTGTCTGGCAACAAGGTCTCTTTAAACATTTTAGAAATAAAAAATTAAAATTTTTTTTGGTGTTTTGGTGCATGCTCAGAATCAAGTACGAGACGGAAGCGCTTGATCTTGTAAAACTAGTGTTCGTAATGGAGATAGCACATTCGTCACGCAGTAAATTTTGAAATCTTTCAATGCAGCGCATTCTCTTCTTCTTTATAATGCTAGAATAATGAAGTTGATTTCCTGAATAATCGTGATCTCATGAATAATCTTTGTTTTTGTTTTGTTTTTTTATCAAGATCTCCAGAAAAATCTTTTTTTTTAAATTTTTTCTAGTGATCTCCTTTTTTTATTTTTATTTCTCCAGATCTCCAGAATAATCTTTTTTTTTTCTAGTGATCTCCATAATATTTTTTGTCGTTTTGTTTGTCAAGTTACCACAACACCATTATTATCTTGTATTTTTTTACCTCAAATAGGTTGGTTGATGTTGGTGTCCCTTGTTAATTTGACATTGTATTTTTGAAATGTACCTGCCTACTCACAAACAAACTGTCCTTTTTGAAGAAAAACAAATAGCCAAGTATTTGTCAAAACAAAAATTTAATTTTTTTTAGGGATCCTAAAAAAATAAAGAAGAAGGTAACGCTGGAGAAACATTTGGAATTGGTGAAGCCTTTTTACCCCAGGGCAGACATCAATTATTTGACAGGCCAAATTGGTAACCTGAGGAGTCCATTTAATAGGGAGCACAATACGGTCCAGGGCTCCGAGAGATCGGGAGCAGCAGCAGATGACATATATGTCCCGAGGCTGTGGTCTTACAACAGCCTGCGTCTTTTGCCAGACCACGCCAAACCCAGGCCATCACACTTGACACTTCCTTTCACGTTTCCTTCCAGGCTGCTGTGGTGGGGAGTAGTATGGTTCAACTCACACAGGTGGCTTTTAGTTGTGAGTTGGTCCCTCATCCCCTTGTTTAGGGCCTGAAGTATTATCTCCTCACAGATGAGGCATTGGCCTTGGCATTTGTTCCAGTTTACTGGCTGTCAGACAGCCATACGACTCGGGGCCACCAGGGGTTGTTGTGAGGTCCGCAATAGCCTGGCGAATTAAAATAGTCACTGACTCCTCCAGGTTCCTCTCCTTACTGTTTTTTTGTGTTAGAAGGCGGAGGGGAGGAACCTGGGATTCGGTCAGGCTGCTTTCCTCGGCCACCTCCTGGCTGAGACTTT
The DNA here is from genome assembly GCA_037952925.1 of Lithobates clamitans. Classification (NCBI taxonomy): domain Eukaryota; kingdom Metazoa; phylum Chordata; class Amphibia; order Anura; family Ranidae; genus Lithobates; species Lithobates clamitans. The sequence goes on from JBBGZY010001181.1 coordinate 1,036,268, forward strand.
CCACGGCCACCTCCTGACTGAGATTTTCCACGGCCTCCTCCAGGGTGAGACTTTTCCTGTGTATGAAAATGGTTTTAGTTTTTTTCATCAATAACACACAATTTTGAGCTCATGACTGTTGCAAATTGAATGTTACCAAATAGAAAAGACTATCATTCTGACCTCAGCATTTTTCATTCTTGTCCCAATCATTTTGGCTACTACTGTTTATTGATATGTAAACCGCTTTGTTAAATTAGAAATTAGTGATCAATAATAGCATCTAGTTAACATAATTACATTTTTGACAAGAAATATGTTGAACAATGCTATACCAGGCTTAAGCTGGGCTCCTCCACCTCTTCCTGGGTGGAAGGCCCAGGTTGGACTTCAGGAGCCTCATCTAATGTGGAAGGAAGTGTGGAAGGAAGTGTTGATAGTGATGGCCTGGGTTCTGACAAAAAACACAGTCTGTCGTAGTACCACACCCTGGGGACATATTTGTCATCTGCTGCTGCTCCTAAACTCATGGAATCCTGGACCTTCTTGCGTTCCCTATTATATGCGCTCCTCAGGCCACCAATTTTGGCCTTCAAATAGTTGATGTCTGCCGTGGGAGTCACCGATTTCACCAATTCCAACAGTTTCTCCAGTGCTGCCTTACTCTTTAGCTTATTGGAGTAGTCCCTGTTTTTGACTTCATCAAAATCAAAGAGACATAAGGAAATATGATAGACGTGATGGGGTTCACTTTGTGGGGAGATTGAGATAGAGGGGGGAGTGGAACAGGGGGAAGGGGAACAGGAAAGGGAATGGTCTGAGGATTACATTTTTTATATTTGTTTTTTTTTTTTAAATATTTAACTTTTCACTTGTATTTGGAGTCTACGTCCACAGTTAGTTGTGCAAACAAGGATTATGTTTATATGTGTATATATGTGTACATGGGCTCATATATATACCTTTTGGAACATATTTGACTTCATGATATACCTATTGTATATACAACAACAGAGATCTGGTGGATCTCATATAAATATATATGCACGGGATATGTATATGAGCACACGTTCCTTACACACAGTTGGTGTTAGACAGCACTTTATTTATTTGTTTTGGCACACCTATGTGTATATATATATATATATAAATATATATATATATATATATATATTATATATTTATTTATGCATATATATTTTTCACAGTCAGTTGTGCAAACAGGGACTGTGTTTATATGTGTGTGTACATGGGCTCATGTATACATCTTTTGGATCATATGTGACTTCATGATATACCTAATGCATATACAACAACAGAGATCTGGTGGATACCATATAAAAATATACATATATATTTTTTAGTTATCTAATCTGACATAAGGTGAGAATTGTAAAGATGGAGGATAAAAAAAACCTGTGTCCCCCCAGTGTTTAAAAAGACATGATGTCTGGTGTTTAAGAGGATAAGCAATGGAGGGTGGGGGCGGGGTGGGAATATGATATTTTCAGAAGGGAGGTGCTTGTCAAGGTGAATAACATATGAATATGTGGGGTTTTTTTTTCTCTTCCCTGCTCCTTCTCCCCCTTCCTCCCCGCATTTTTAGGGGGCGTTACCCCGTATAGTGTATATGAGTAAGAGGGATGATAGGGAAGGTCTCTATAGAGGGGACAAATAGCCGGATGCAGTTATAAATAAAGGGGAATATATTATGATGCCCGTGGGGAGGGATATATACTAATGCGTGGGAGTATGCATGGGAGTATGGGTGTGGGTAACCCAGTAGGCCAGGTCCGATACAAGGGACTTGATATCCTGCGGTGTAGCAGGAAGGTGGAGAGCTCTAGGGGGGGACACCCCCTCTCAGAGTTCTTTATCGTTTAGTACATATTCTTAAAGTGGAATATTGGGGTGGAGGAGAGCGAGTAAGGGGGGGGGAGGGTGGGATGGTGTGTGTGGGGGGGTTTACTTCTCTTTTTGGAATTCTTCCCCCTTTTTTTTTTTACCCCCCGGGTACACTTGCTGGGAGCGAAGAGACACACCAGCTACTGGATGAATATATTGGGCAGCAACATTATCGGATATGGCAGCTCCAATAAAGGTGATATCATATAACGTGAGAGGTTTAAGTTCACCACAAAAAAGGGGTCGTCTCTGGCAGGAACCACGCCACCTTAGGGGTGACGTGGTTTTCTTGCAGGAGATGCACTTCGTGAAGGATTCCATTCCAAACATGCCCGTGCACTTGTTTAACCAGTGGTTTCATGCACCATCCCCGATTGCGAGAGCAAGGGGGGTAACAATAACCTTTAGAAAGACATGTCCAATGGTTGTAATAACCTCACAAATAGACCCAGAGAGTCGCTTTCTGTTTGTAAAGGGAAGACTACATGGCTTCTGCTATACATTTGCTTCAATATATGCGCCAAACACTGGAATGGTCAACTTCCTTGTAAAGACTCTGAAGCTGTTGGAGAAATTTAGGGAGGGCCTTTTGATGCTGGGCTGGGATTTTAACCTTACCCTAGATTCAAAGATAGATACGTCAACGGGCAAAACTCACATATCTTTTAAAGCGTTAAAGCATCTAAAGCAGCTCTTACGTTCCTTTCACTTGATGGATGGATGGCGTGTAACACATTATGGGAAAAGGGATTATAGTTATTATTCCAAAATACATGATACTTATTCTCGCCTAGATTTTTTTTGGTGGACCAGTTCTATCTTGAAAGGACCCGCTCTTTTACTATAGAGCCAATAACGATTTCAGACCATGCCCCGATTACCGTGACTTTCCTTCCAATTTCTGCAGGCCACCTAGAACAAACTTGGCGGTTGAATGAATCTTTACTGGACGATAATAAAGTGGTAGAGGCTTTATCTTGTAAGATAAAAACATATTTTGAAACAAATATGCCTGGAGAAGTTTCTGAGCAGGCTGTCTGGGAGGCCCACAAATCAGTGATTAGGGGACAACTGATAGCACACGGGTCACGGATTAAAAAAGAGAAACAAAAAGAAATAGTAGATTTATTGAAAGAGATTAATGAATTAGAAATCAAACATAAAAGACACTTGGACCCAGCAGATTCCCACAATTGAAGGACTTGAGACATAACTTAGCACAATGCCTAGACCGCAAAGCTAAAAAAAAGCATAGATACTGTGCGCATCGGTTTTATGAGCAGGGCAATAAATGTGGTCGGCTACTTGCTAGACAGCTTAAAAAACAGCAAGAATCCAGGCATGTGCATAGCCTAATAGTCCAAAATAAAAAGATAGTGGAATCTCAAGCCATTGCGGCAGAATTTCACAGATTTTATAAGGCTTTATATAATATTCATACTGTTTCGCCGAGTGCGTAACTTAGAAATTCGAGAGTATATAGAAGACTCAGCGCTGCCCTCGCTGCTGCCCTCGCTGCTGCCCACGGTAATTGAAGAAATGGATAGACCAATCTCTATCAATGAATTAAACTAAGTAATATTGAGTCTGCCAAAAGGTAAAAGCCCAGGACCAGATGGGCTTACCAATTCATATTATAAAAAAATTATTACCAGATTAGGAGGCCCGTTATGTAGCTACTTTAATTCAATTAATGCCTCCAATCCATTACCTCCAGAGGCCTTGTTGGCATACATAACGATACTTCCTAAACCAGGGAAAGATACCCAGCAGTGCGCAAACTACAGACCCATCCCCTTGTTAAACTCAGACACTAAGGTTTTAGCAAAAATTTTGGCTCTTCGGTTACAAGACCATATATTGAAGCTAGTTCACTCTGATCAGACGGGCTTTATGAAGGGTTGTGAGGCCAGAGATAATACCATTCGGGCATTACACACCCTTCATTGGATGCAACACGGCCCTGACAAGGCCCCAAGAGTGATACTGTCAATGGATGCCGAAAAGGCGTTTGACAGGGTGAACTGGGGATTCATGACGGAGGTGCTAAGGGGGATGGGTCTGGGGGAACGCATGATGGGCTGGGTTGCAGCATTATATGCGACATGAGAGCGAGAGTTAAAGTAAATGGCACACTGTCTGATTATTTCCAAATATGTAATGGCACAAGACAAGGGTGTCCATTATCCCCGCTGTTGTTCGCTATGATATTAGAACCATTTCTTTGCAAAGTGAGGGGAAATATTGAAATTCAGGGGGTACGGGTTGGATCAGTTGAATATAAAGTCTTGGCATATGCCGACGACTTATTATTCTATCTTTCATCACCACAGACATCACTGCCGGCTTTGATGGCAGAGGTCTCTAAGTTTGGAGATTTATCCAACTTCAAATTAAATTTTGAAAAGTCTGTACTGTTACCTAGTCATGTCCCCTTAGGGATGAAAACGATTTTGCAAGATTCTTATCCCTTTATTTGGAACAAAAACTCATTGGCATATTTGGGAATACATATCACAGCAGATCCTAAACTACTGTATGGTTCCTTAATGAAGGGGGTAATGGGGGACCTGCAGAAATGGAGGAGCTGGTTATTATTGTGGTTTGGAAGGGTCAGCGCCATAAAGATGAGTGTACTACCCAAAATAATTTATCTTTTCCACACAGTACCAATTACACTCCCACAAAGTTTTTTTAAAACCTTACGAAAGGCCTTCATAGCATTTGTATGGAGTGATAAACATCCCAGATTGGCGTATGATATTTTGTGTAGAGGCAAATTGGAAGGAGGAACGGGACTACCAGATGTAGCTTTATATTATAGAGCAATGTCTTAAGTGCGGATCCTGAACTGATGCCACGACTCCGCAAAGAAAATATGGGTCCCCTTAGAGCAGATAATGGCAGGCAGGAAGCTGGCCGGAATCCCGTGGATTCCGAGTACAGATAGGGGTCTCTCAAAATGGACGTCACCATTAACAAAGAGCACACTCTTAATTTGGGATAAATTAAATCAATCAGGAGACTACGCTCCTCGGATATCCCCTCTGACCCCACTGGAGGGGTACCCATGGTTTCCTCCAGGGGAGGAGGTGGGATTTTTTGGAGCTTGGAGGAGGGATGGGGATACGACATGTGGCAAATTTGCCCCTCATGGAACATTAACCCCCTGCGAGATTTGACATTGAAAATGGGGAGGATACCTATGGAGGAGTGGAGATACCATCAATTGGGGTGCTTTTTCAAGGGACTGAAACCCGGGACGAGACCAGTGAGTTCTCTTACTGCTTTCGAATCCATGTGTGTAAATATACCCATTGAAAGACACTTGATGTCACAGATGTATAGATTGATTCTCGCGACACAAAACCAAACGGTTCCATACTTTATTAGAGAATGGGAAGGAGAACTAGGTCATAATCTTACCACAGCACAAATTAAGAAACTCATTAACTTGACGCACTCTACGTCTATAAGCTCATAGATTAAAGAAATGTCATATAAATTTTTGACTAGGTGGTATTGGACCCCAGTTAAGATAGCAAAGAGGTTCCCGACGGCAGACACCGGATGTTGGAGAGGGTGGGGACAGAAAGGTACCTTTCTCCACCTATGGTGGTCTTGCCCTAAGATTAAGGTGTTCTGGGAAGCAATCGCTTCTTGGGTTGAAAGGGTAATCCTCCGGAACTTTTAGTTTCATGGAACTTCAATGTCTGTTAGAGCTTATAAGAATGGTGTTATTCCACACTTACTAAATGCTGCCAAATCATTAATACCTAGGCTATGGAAACAAACTAGAAGTCCAACCTTGGCAGACTGGAAGAAAGAGGTTAACCTAATAATGTAGGTCGAAATATGGGTGCATGCAGTGAAAGACAAGAAAGATAAAAACATTGAAACATGGGCAGGATGGGTGCGCTGCTTGAAAGAGATTAGATAGAGTAATGATGTAAAGAGCAGTGTGGTCTCTGGGTTTGATCGTGTCCTGGGGGTTTTGGGGGATATATATAAATTTGTTGATTTTTTTTTCTCTCTTTTCTTCCTCTTCTCCCTTATTAGTTTTTTTCACTTTTTTTTGTTTTTTTTTTGTTTTTTTTTTGTTTCTGAGTGAGGTTGAATATGGGGAAGGAATAAGGGGTGGGGAAATGGGAAGGGATAGAACATTTAGGTAGGAAGGGGGGCACAGAAGAGAAGGGATAGTCTGAATAGATATACTAAAGTGAAGATGGCATATTTACTCACTGATTATGAAGGATGTATGGCCCATAGAAGCCTCATGTAATGCCTCGTTTCCACTGAGCAGATCGGTTCGGGTCGGTACAGTTTGAATGTCCTAGAATGGTCCGGTCTATTCTGGTGAGCGTTTCCACTGCAAGTGGGACCACAAGGGGCCATACAGGGTTTAGAAAAAAATGCCTCAGCATAGCACAGCAGAGGGTTTTCTGTCAGCCAATCAGTGAAATGTATCGTAGCTCTGCCCTAACCGAACCGTTCCATTTTCTATGGCCCCACATCTGAAGCAGGACCCTGAATGGAGCGGTACGGTTCAGTTGTATGGGCCGCTTTCATAATGGAAACACCCAAAATAGCGTACCGTACCGAACCGAACCAATCCGCTCAGTGGAAACGAGGCAATAGTTTTCTTTTCTTTTTTTTTTTTTTGGGATATTAAGGTTGACGTTCAAGAGTGATTTGAATTTGCTTAGTAGCCTCCTAAACAAGAATTTTTTGTAAAGGCTAAGGTGTTTTTTTTTTTTCTCTTACAAGGACGGCGTGTCTTTTAAATTTTGTGGATTTGGAATGGAAGTATGGAGCACAATGGAAACACTATATCAAGAGGAAGAGATGAGACGAGTGGGGGGAAGGAGCACTACTGGTGCAGGGGTGGGAGAAATAAGGAAAGGGGAAGGGGGAAGTAAATATTTAAATTTTATTGGGATTTTTTTTTTTTTTGTATTTGAAAGTGGGAAGAATTGTTAAGAATTGTTAATTGTTAAGATAAAATGTATTTATTTGGATAAACTCGAATATTGTAGATTTAAAGTATAAAGTAATGTATATAATGGAAAATAAATAAAAAAATTGATAATAAAAAAAAATAAATTAGTGATCAATAATAGCATCTAGTTACATAATTACATTTTTGACAAGAAATATGTTGAACAATGCTATACCAGGCTTAAGCTGGGCTCCTCCACCTCTTCCTGGGTGGAAGGCCCAGGTTGGACTTCAGGAGCCTCATCTGATGTGGAAGGAAGTGTGGAAGGAAGTGTTGATAGTGATGGCCTGGGTTCTGACAAAAAACACAGTCTGGGGACATATATGTCATCTGCTGCTGCTCCTAAACTCATGAAATCCTGGACCTTCTTGCGCTCCCTATTATATGCGCTCCTCAGGCCACCAATTTTGGCCTTCAAATAGTTGATGTCTGCCGTGGGAGTCACCGACTTCACCAATTCCAACAGTTTCTCCAGTGCTGCCTTACTCTTTAGCTTATTGGAGTAGTCCCTGTTTTTGACTTGCCAGAGACATGGCAGTTCCCTGTACATGTCCAGGAATCTGGCAGGAAGTATGGGTCCGTGAATTTATCCACCATTTTCTCTGCAAGACACAACACATAACAAACTCTAATGTCAGGCTAAACTCTCCTAATCTTGTCCCAATATAGGCATCAATCTATAAGCAGTATAGGCCACTAACCACTGATGCCCCAAGTTAAAATGGTACCTTAGTTTGCACGATCGACGCTTACGATACTCTGTTCTTAGACCCATGTGATATTTCAGTTTTTCTTTTTTAATAAATCTGCAAAAAATGTCAACAATTCTGTGTTTTTCTGTCAATATGGGGTGCTGTGAGTACATTAATGAGGAAAAAAATGAACTTAAATGATTTTAGCAAATGGCTGCAATATAACAAAAAGTGAAAAATTTAAGGGGGTCTGAATACTTTCCGTCCCCACTGTACAAGACCATCAATACTATATTGACGTAGGATTGCTATACAACTGGCAAATATGTAGGCTTAGTGCATGGGTATGATCCAAGTGTTATTTCATTCTTCGCTCTCCACAGGATCTCCAGGATCCATGCGGCAGAGACTTTGATAACAAAATACTGAGACAAGAAGCCCACATGGATATACAATCTCAAAGCTACTACTCCCCCGAGTTAAATACTGCTCTCACTTTTAAACATTTCCTCTCAATTTCATGTTCATTTTGTATTATTTCAATCTAGCTTAACCTTATATTTTATATTAATATTTTTAGGTCCAGTAAGGTATTACAAAGAGAGGCAGGGAGTAGGGAACAGCCGCAGTTGGCTGCTTCTTTCGGCGGATATCCCAACCCCCAGACACAAGGGGAAACAAGGGGGGACTATTGCGGTACTAAAGGTAGTCAGGTATTTGATAGAAGGAAATGAAAAAGAAAAAAATAGTATAATAAAATTACATTTTAATAGAAAACAATGTTAAAAGTTATTACAGTGTCGCATACAGTCGTAATTCATAGCAAGAGCAATCTATACAACCATACGAATTACACCCAATAATAACAGGGGGTACATATATGACTTGGATTCTCGACCGGTTCGCGGTGTTCACCGCTTCCTCAGGAGAGTACAGTCAATAATGTAACATGAAAAACATATAATGAATACAAACAAGTCTACAGATACATGAAAAATTCTTTGTGTGGTTGCAGCAAAGTCATTAACTAATACATCAAACAATTTACATACAAGTTAGGTACAAGAAGGGCAGGCTCACCCGTTCAGGAATTCTCTGTGGGTATGTATGGCCCATATAATTCCCCCCGCGGCGAACACAGGGGATAACAAACAGCCTCTGGTAAGTAAAATATTTGAATCATTGATTTGTATAGGACACTAAACCACAAGATAGAAAAGGTGCAATATAGGGGTACCAGTGAGATAGTCTAAGGTTTAAAACCAGTGTGCAGGAGCAAGAGTGATAAGGAGATGCGGAGGGGAGAACGGGGGGGCGGAGGGGGAGGGGGAAAAG